>JARYGA010000151.1:0-45522 GCA_030545235.1 Helianthus tuberosus | reverse complement strand
AAATGTTAATATAATGAAAACTAGTGGATATAATTCATCCACATTAAAAGCGTTATACCAATTGATCACCTTTTCGTTTAATCCACGTTATAGGTGGTGTAGAAGAAGCAAAGTCTTTGATATGTATTCAAATTTCATTTCAGTACCATCAATTGTATATAGATGAATAGGTAATTACATAACAAAATGTCAAAATGGATTATTAATTGTGTTGAACTTGCTTCATATGATGTTCTGTTTCCATGTTTTTATTGGGGGTTTTTGATTTGGAATTTAGGTTTGTGGGTGATTGTAGGTCTGTTTCGCTGGAAAAGATAATTTTTTTCTCTTGATCATCAATGCTTGTTGGGGGGTTTTTGATACTTTTGGTTTTGAGGATTTTTGATTTGGAATTTAGTGACGACGGGCCAGTGGGGAAACCCACTTCACCCGCTTTGGGCCTTTTTCTCTAGAAGCCCAGTTGCTTAAAAGCCCACCAGACAGAATAACCTTGTTCACTAAGGTTTCTCCTTCGTTGGCAATGAGCGGGAAACAGCTAAGAAAAGCAGTGCTCATTAAATGCTTGATAAGAAGCGGCTCCGGTCTGAATCACTGTACTTATCCGGCAGAGCATTAATGAAGAGGGATATCCTACCGTTGGGGGTCAGACACGTGTCTGACCTTCCCAAGAACCTCCAAAAACCGTCGGATCATGTATGGGAAAACCCTTGACAAGATAAGGGCTTGCTATTATATAAGAGAGGAGAATAAAGAGCTAAGGCAGGTATGATCTCCGGCACTCTCTCATTTACTACCCCCTCATTAACTCTCCTCTCATTAAAACTCCGACCAACATTCCTTACATTTACTACGCATACTCATTAATTAGATTCACACCAAAAAAGGAACCTTCCGGTGAATATCCTCATCGGAAGAAACTCCTTTCATTCCCCGGCAAGTTTACTTACTCTCACGCCGGAGCTTGGTCACGGATCCCCCTCCCGGGGTCCCCCGTGGCGAGGCTAACGGTTTATTCTTTTGTAGCAAACGAGGATAAAAGCTCTTGACGTCACCGAAGATCCAGCTAACGTCAGCCGGAGGTTGGGTATTCGACATTGGCGCCATCCGTGGGGCATCAGCTTGCCCGGTGTTCCCACACCAACACTCGACGTCCAAAGAGTAGCTTATCCTGTCAGGAACAACATGGCGACCCCACATAACTCGCGTGTCACTCAGACGGCACAAAACGATTTGGATAAGGTCACTATAGAGGATATTACTCATGAAGAAGGTAACGAGAACCAGGTAGAAAATCCGGGAGAAACGGAATGTATCACTCCTGATTTCGTGGCCATGCACAGGGAAAAGTTAACTAAGTATCTTGAATATTTAAAGAGACAGGAAAAACTCGACAGCCTCAGGGCCAGGCTTTCTTTTGACACACCCTCCAACCAAGAAGGAACGAACCTTCAAAATAAGAACAACATCGGTGACCAGCTGGAAACGTTCATGTCTGCCCTGAGGCAGATGTCCTCTGAGGAAAGGGAGGATCTGATCACAGGCCAGAAATCCAAGGAGAAAGAAAAAAGGAAAGACGACTTTGGTGACGGTGGCTTGGACCAACCATACTTGCCACGAGATTTAGCTGAGGTCTCAAAGTTCACAAGGAGAATCTCAGAAGCACCTATGCCTCCCAAGACAAAACTACCCCCAGGCTTTGACCGATATGATGGGACGAGAGATCCAGAAGACCACCTGCACGGCTTCCGAGGAGCAGGGCAGCTAGGAAGGTGGCCCATGCCAGTGTGGTGCCACATGTTTATGCAAACCTTAACGGAAGGATCCCGGCTTTGGTTTGATAGTCTCCCCCCGGGGAGTATAGACAGCTATGAAGAACTGAGTGAGAAATTCCTCAGGAACTTTGGCCAGCAGAGGAAGGTGGTAAAAAATCCAAACGAAATCCTTCACATTAGACAAAGGGATAATGAGCGAATAGACCAATACATGGAGAGGTTTGTTAAAGAAAGTATGAACATCAAGGACGTCCTGGAGGTCATGAAGATTAGTAGTTTCATAAACGGGCTGAAACATGCACAGCTGTGTGAAAAGCTGGGAGAGGAGTTTCCACCCTCCTTTGACAATCTTATGGACAGAGTCCGGGCCTTTGTCCGGGGAAAAGATACGGTCAGCAAAGCGAAGGAGACGAACGCCACACCTCGAAGGATTGCCCCGGCTGCAAGGCCTCCTGATAAAGGTACACCCTATTCCCGGAAACCTGCCTTTGATAGAATGTTGCATGACAGGGCGAGGCCCTCATACTCCCCCTATAGACCCCGAGGGAGAGGTCCCCCTCCTTACTCCGATAGCTTCACCCCTCTCATTAAGACTCCAAGTGAGATACTAGCCACAGAGAGGGTAAAGAATTCTTTCCCAAGGCCACCCCCATAAAACCGGGACCAAAGGCACAACCAAACGAATACTGTGAATTCCACAAAGGTTTCGGGCACAAAACCGATGACTGTATGTACCTAAAAAGGGAAATAGAGGCCGCGGTGAAAACGGGGAGACTGGCCCATCTGGTCAAGGAAATCAAGGAGGGGGGAGGGAATCGCAAGGGAAGAGATGCAAGGGAGCCAGGGAGGGCAGATGTTGATATGATTAGAAGGAGAAATGAGTTCGATACCACCCGAAGTGTAAAGGCCAGAATCCTAGGCTCCCCGAACTGCATGAAAGCTCCCATCCTTATGCCATACTTAGAAGAAAGTGAGGTGCAACGACTCCCGCTGAATATCTCAGCTGTAATAGCTGGACACAAGGTGTCTAGAATACATGTGGATGGAGGGTCAGGCGTTGAGGTAATATACGAACACTGCTTTCTTAGGTTTGATAAGGACATAAGAGATAGGTTGGAGGAAGATTCTATCCCATTGGTAGGGTTCAACAACAATGTGTCACATCCCCTGGGAAAGATCAGGCTCCCATTCACAGTTGGTGTAGGGGATCGGGTCCGAACGATAAATCTGACCTTCATAGTAGTCAAGGCACCCTCTAAGTACAATGCAATCTTGGGGAGACCCGGAATTGGAGATCTGCAGGCACAAGCATCCACCCCCCACGGGGCTTTGGTATTTCAAACACCAAAAGGTCTTGCATGGGTTAAGTCCGCCTACGAAGTAGTTTCTTCCGTATCCAAAGGGGAAGAACCAGGGAAATCCCCGGGAAAGAAGGTGGAAGAATGGGTCCTCTGCGATAGGTTCCCAGAACAGACAGTCAAGGTGGGAAGTCACTTGAGTGACAAATGCAAGAGTGCCTTGAAGGAGTTGCTCCTCCATAACATAGATGTATTTGCATTTCAACATGGAGACATGACGGGAATCCCTAGGAGTCTAACAGAGCACCGGCTTAACACCTTTACATGGGCGAAGCCAGTGGAACAAAAGAAGCGAAGTATGGGACCTAATAAAAGAAGGGCTGCTTGTGAAGAAACTCGAAAGCTGCTCAGAGCGGGGATAGTCAGAGAAGTTAAATACCCATCCTGGGTTGCCAACCCAGTCATGGTTCAGAAAAAAGACGGGGGATGGAGGATGTGCATCGATTTCCAAGACCTAAACAAAGCATGTCCCAAGGACTGTTATCCTCTTCCGGAGATAGACACCCAGGTGGACTCTTTGTCTCAATACCCCCTGAAATGTTTCCTGGACGCCTACAAGGGATACCACCAAATCCAGATGTCAATAGAAGACAAGGAAAAAACCGCCTTCATCACAGATGAATGGACGTTCTGCTACACCAAGATGCCCTTCGGCCTCAAGAATGCTGGGGCCACATATCAAAGGTTCATGAACACCCTGTTTAGGGAGCAACGAGGAAGGAACTTGGAGGTGTACGTTGATGATATTGTTATCAAAAGCTTGACGGAGACGGCCATGATAAGTGATGTAGCCGAGACTCTCCGCACTATGCAGGATGTGAACATGAAGTTAAACCCTGGGAAGTGCTGTTTTGGAGTAGAGGAAGGGAATTTCCTGGGAGTAGTGGTCACCAAGGGTGGGATCAAGGCAAACCCGGAGAAAACCCAGGCGGTGGCTGAGATGCGATCCCCCAGGTCCCTGAAGGACATCCAGCAGCTAAACGGAAGACTAATAGCATTGAACCGTTTCTTATCAAAGGTAGCTGACAAGACCCTTCCGTTTATGAAAGTATTGAAAGACTGCCTCCAAACAAACAAGTTTAAATGGACCACATAGGCTGAGGCGGCCTTTCAATAAATGAAAGCATACATCTGCAAGCTCCCAACGCTGGCCACCCCAGTACCCGGGGACCCGTTGCTCCTGTATCTGTCTGCCTCAAAAACGACCATAAGTGCGGTCATGATGGTAGAGCGGGAAGGGAAACAGATCCCCATATATTTCATCAGCAGAACGCTTAAAGGACCTGAAGAACGATACATGCCTCTGGAGAAACTCGCATTAGCTCTTGTCTTCGCATCCCGAAGACTCAGAAGGTATTTCCAAGGACACAAGATTACCTTAATGACTGATCAGCCCCTTCAGAAGGTACTCAGGAGGCCGGAGTTGTCAGGACGGCTAGCTAAGTGGGCTGTGGAGTTAGGGGAACACTCTCTGGAGTTTAAGCCCAGGACGGCCATGAAGGGACAGATACTGGCCGACTTCTTAGCAGAAATCCCTGAGGACGAAGAGAAGGAACTATTAAAATGGGAAGCTTTAGAGAAAGAAGAAAGAGAGAAGGAAGACGAGGCGGTGTGGAAGTTGCTCACCGATGGAGCATCCAGTGAAGAGGGAAGTGGAGCCGGAATCACACTGATAAGTCCCGAGGGGGTCGAGCTGACATATACCGTAAGGCTGGATTTCGAGAACACCAACAATACCGCAGAATATGAGGCCCTCCTAGCAGGGATGAGACTGGCACAAAAAATGAAAGCAAAACACGTAGAGGCCAGCACTGATTCACTGCTGGTAGTAAAACAGTACCAAGGAGAATATGAAGCTAAGGATAGCACCATGGCTCGATACGTGGAGAAAGTTAAGGAGACGGCTAAGGCATTCAAAACTTTCAAACTGGAGTACATCCCTCGTGGAAGGAACAGGAACTCTGATGCACTTAGCAAATTAGCCTCGGTAGCATTCGACCATCTCGCGAAAGAAGTCAAAGTGGAGGTCCTGACATCCTCCTCCCTTAACACAGCAGAAGTTGCCACGGTCGAAGGTCCTCAAGAAACATGGATGACCCCAATCATCAGATTCCTCCAGGATGGAACTCTGCCCGAGGGGGAATGGGCGGCCCGAAAGATAAGGGTCAGGGCCCTACAGTATGAACTGATCGAAGGAGAGCTATACCGAAGGTCATATCTGGGCCCGTCCCTGAAGTGCGTTGATATGGAAGAAGCCGAATATGTGGTTAGGGAGATGCATGAGGGGATTTGCGGAATGCACTCGGGACCAAGAACAATAGTGAGAAAGGCAATGAATGCGGGGTTTTACTGGCCACAGATGTACGAAATGGCATCCGAGGAAATCAAGAAGTGTGACAACTGCCAAGTGCATGCACCGATGACCCACCGGCACAAACACCCCATGGTACCAGTTTCGACGTCGTGGCCATTCCAGAAATGGGCCATCGACATTATTGGGCCTTTCCCGGAGGGTCCGGGAGGGGTCAAATACGTGGTGGTAGCCATTGACTATTTCACTAAATGGATTGAAGCGAAGCCCTTGGCCAAGATTACTGGAGACCAGATGAGAAGGTTCGTGCTGGATAACATCATATGCAGATATGGGGTTCCGAAGGAGTTGGTGAGTGACAACGGGATCCAGTTTGCTGGAAGACCCTTCAAACCAAGGTGCGAGCAGATGCGGATCCAGCAAGTGTTTACTTCCGTTACCTATGCCCAGAGTAACGGGTTAGTGGAGAGAGCCAACCAAAGCATCATCAAAGGAATGAAGGGTAGGCTTGGGATGAAACAGAAAGGCTGGCTGGAGGAACTTCCATTCGTGTTGTGGGCATACAGAACCACCCCCAAAAGTTGCAACGGGGAAACCCCGTTCAGCCTTACCTATGGGATGGAGGCTGTCATCCCTGCTGAGATCGGATCCCCAACTGCCCGAATGAAGCTTCGGGATGAGGAGAACGAGCAGGACCTCAGGATGAACCTAAACTTGTTGGAGGAAAGAAGGGAAATAGCAGCGGTTAAGGAGGCCCAATACAAAAAGCTCCTGGAAAGTTATTACAACGCCAGGATGAAGAAACTCAACATCGTCCCAGGGGATCTAGTTCTTAGAGCCAACGAGGCTAGTCTGCAAGAAAACACCGGGAAGCTAGGCCCCAACTGGGAAGGACCCTACAGAGTCACGTGGGTGAATGGCAAAGGGACTTGCAAGTTGGAAACGCTGGAAGGCAAGGAGGTTCCCAGGACCTGGAACCTCATGCAGCTCAGGAAGTATTACATGTAAGGGGTGTACCCCCAAGGAAAACGGCCAAGGGCCACTTTTGTAATAGGTAACTATATGTACGGGAACCTTTCCCCCAAGAAAGTGAACATTTTGTAAACAATCTATGACGGGAAGTATAAACCCCCAAAGATTAAATGAAAGACGGACGAAAGCGTCCCATTTTGAGAAAACAATGGACAATCGCACCTAGGCAGACGTGCCTAGGAACACCATTAAATCTAAACTAGAACAAACAAACACACGTGTACGAGGCACTCAAAGCATGCCAAAAGCCCGGCCGTGGGGCTAATAAGGGTCTAGCTAACCTAAAACGGACAAAGCAAGTTAAAAACATAACACCGCATTATAAACTTGTCCACCGATTGGCCTCGAACAGACAATCACAGTTTAACGAAGCAAACAACAAAAAGAAAAAACAAATAATGCAAACACACCCGTATATACAAAACTACGAAGGGGAATCTGCTTTATTTAATACAAAATACATATACAAAGAAAATCCCTAATAACTTGGGCAAGAATTAGCAATATACAAGATTGCAAACACAGCAAGGTAAAACGAAAACATAGCTCCTCGCTAAAACAGCCTGAAAATCCCCAGGAAATCACCAAGCTGGCCTCCGGTAAGAACCCCTGCAAAGCAAAACAGGCAAGACAAGAAACAGGCAACAAAGCAAAGAGGCTATACATAACTATAAGCCATACGGTTAAAGATCGAAGTGGTCCCCAACACAAAAGACCACCCAAGATAGTCAAGCAAAACACACAAGTATCCTAAAGTAAGTTAAAGTTATTACAACCATATCGAAGTGTATCAAATGGTTGGAATTCATTGGGGATCACCCCCGGGAAGAGACGGTGGAGACGAAGGACCGGCAGAAGAGAACAGGGTTTTCAATTCATCAATAGAGATCAAGGGATGCTCCAGGATTTTGGCAAGGATGGCTGGAGTTTTACGCCCAAACTCCTCGTTCAGTTTGGACAACCTATTTTTTGCCTTAGAATTATAAAGAGGAGTCTCTTTTCTACCCAAGCCTTGGGCAGAATAGGCATAGCCATCCTTTAATTCCGCCTGATAGCCAACATCCCTATAAGCCCTGTAGACCTCCTCCAAGCCACTTTTAAAGTCCTCCGATTGAGCGACAGCAGCGAGAAAAGCCCCAAAACCTTCAGTAATCAACCAATGCTTCTCCCCCGCCAATCGTTGGTTATCATCGGAAGTTATCCCATGTTGGATCTGAGTTTCTTTTTTATTGTACTTTTGTTTGAAATTAAGATGGAAAATGAAAGAGTTGTGCAGCGGAAATAAGATGAAAGCAAACTTTGCATACAATCAAATGAGAGTAATACTTTAATCAAACATCTTTACACAATGAATCGAAAGATTGAATTTATTTCAACAACGATTACAATGATTGATGTAAGAATGCAAACTCCCCCTCAGCCAGAGCTCAGTAGTTTGTTCGTGCAAAGAAGACGATGTGGTGAAAGAGCTAATAGAACAGTACAAAGTACTGAACTATTTATAGGCACTTGCAAACCACTGAGCATCTTAGCTGACGTCACCATGAAAGTGACATCTAACCTCCTAACAAACTCTAACCTCTGATCTATACAAACACTGATGTAGTAACTACTGCTATTACAATTTATTTACATAAAAGACACTTAAACAGCTGCTGCATCCCTCCACTGCTGTGAATCCAGCAGTGCTTGTCCGGATCAGCAGTACTTGACTCAAGGCAGTAGATTGAGTCAGCAGAGCTTTGGTCTTCCATCAGTCTTTAACATTCGGCAGTAGATGCAAGGCAGCAGTTGTGGATCAGCACTTGGTAAGATCAGTAGATAGGAGGTCAGCAGATATAAAGCCACTTTCAAGGGGAGAGATTTGCATGAACTAACTGTAAACGTCTGCTTATTCTGGATCCACTGCTCTGATCCAGTTTTGGCTTTAATTATCTGTTCCTCTGATAGGGTTCAATCCCAACAATCTCCCCCTGGAACAGATAATGCCAAAACTCTTCATTATTTGTGGAATTCTTTATTGCCTCAACAACAGCTCCCTTATCTGACCTTTAAATTGTAATTCAAAGTCTAGGGCATCTGTATCTTCATCATCCCTGCTGAGTGGGAGATCAAGGAGATCCTGCAAATCTTCAAGACTCAGGCCAAGAGCTTGTTCCCTTGATATTTTCTCCACTCCTCCACCAGACCTGAGCAAAGTCAATACGCAGGTCTGTTTGTCAGTTTCCCACTTTTGTATTTTTGAGCCTGGTGGGTTTCTTGGGAGATGTTTATTTGCAGAAGTATTTGGAGAGGCTGGCCTATTCATGGCTGGCTGAGCAGCACTTGCAGTTTGTTCCAATTCAAGATCTTCTTTTATCATTACTTTCGTGCCTGCTTTTACAATGGCATCTCCAGCTAATAGATCTTGAATTGTTTCCATGCTAAACTGGTTTTTGCTCCTTCTTTTGTAGATGGCAGCACCAGCTGGAGCAGTGGTTCTTTTGACATGCAGCTTTGGTGGTCTTTTTGAGACCTCTGCTTTGGAATAGTCAGGCTTTTGTGGAACTCTTGGATCTTTCTTTCTAAGTTCCTCTAATTTCTTATATGTTGCCCTGACTCTATCTTCTCCCCATTTTGTCACAGAGTTCTTTGACCCATAGTCAGCTACAATTAGCTCCTCTTTCATTCTCCTCAACTCTAACATCTTTTCAGCTTCAAATTGTTTGAATTTTTCAGGAGGAGTCTGCTTGACCTTATTTTTGATCATGTTTTGAATCCTAGCTGCTTCTTTTTCAAGCTCAGGAATGGTCCAGTTCTTGTACATGTGTTTCTCCCCCTTGTATTTCTTGTAGGTCATGATGTTGTCAATGTAGTCTTTCCTTAAGGACTCATCTGCCCTTTCAGAAATTTTCTGACATACATTTTTAGCAAAACGCTCCATAGCATTGACCTGTGAGAGTAGAAACTGATAGTTTTGTTGAAATTCTCTATCAGATTTCCCTTTTCTATTTTTGATTGCAATATCCTCTGCTTGTTTAGCCTTGAGTTTCAAGTATTCTTCAATATTGTTAGGCCTGGGATAATTTGCAATTGATGGTAAACTCCTTTTGGCTGGGTCATCTTCATAATAAAAGGATTTGATTTCTTCTCTGACTGCAATGAGTTCCAGAGGAAATGAGACACCAGCAGGAGGTAGTGGTTTTGCAATTTGAGCTGAAGAGAGAGGTATGGGTTTTGGAATAGTGATAAGTGATAGGGATTTTGAAGATGTTGGTGATGGAGATGTGTCATCATTTTTTAAAATTAGCCTTCTCCTTTTTGGTTTAGGAGAGACTGATGATGTTTTGAATGGAACAGTGGTGGTAGATGTAGTGGCAGTGGATTGTGATTGACTAACAGATGTTGAAACAACTGGTGTTTCAACCACTGTTGTCATTACAACAGATGTTATAACATCTGCTGTCTTCTGCTGTATGTCAGCAGGTGTTGTGTGTGTTGAAGTGGTGTGTGTTGATGAAACAACTGTTTGGCAAGCAGTAGTCTTTGTAACTCCTGGTGCATCAGCTGTTTTGTATGGTGGTTTTTGAGCAAACTTTGAACGTCTGATTGGAATGGATTTGGGTTGCCTCACTTTTCTAGTAGGCTTCTTCTTTTCCTCAACAGGATTTTCATGATCCTTTGAACCAGAAGTACCCTGATCTGGATGATCCATTCTGTCTACCCTGGCTTTTCTTTTGTCCTCTCTATCTCTTTTTACACTTGCAACTGCTTCTGCTAGTGCATTTGTTGTCACATCAATCTTCTTGCTGCCATCTGGCAAAGGGATCTTTTTGGTCATGTTTGAATTCTCTGGTTCAAGATAAAGACCATCTTCTATACCCTTCTTTTTCCACTCCTTAATTTTCTCCCCCTTTTTGGCATTATCTTCTGGGAGGTCATAAATGAAGCGTACTTTTGGAGGAGCAGTGCCAGTGGTGTGCAAGATCTGAGTTTTGAGAGCCTTTAAGTCAGCATGAGTGTTCTTGAACCTTGACTCCATTGTATTTCTCAGCTGTTGTACATGTTTTTCATGTTGCTGATCTGCTAGTTGAGCTTGTTGTTGGAGAAAAGATTGAAATAGATTCCAGAGCTCATTTGTAGCAGGTGCCCTTTGTGGAGCAGGTGCTTGAGGTGGAACAGCAGTTGATTGTACCTTCTGAACTTGTAACACCTGTTGTAGCATATTTTTGAGTTCTGCAACAGAGTTATCAAGCTTTGCAATGCGATCCGTCAATTTCTGGTACTTTAAACCATCACCCAAGTTAATGGGATCATCTGATTTCCCACTAGCAGTGGTTTTATCAGTGGTAGATGTAGGGAATAAACTCCAAACATTAACCACTGATGCCCCTTTTTCTTGGTACTGGGGTCTTCTTCCTTCAACACTTGACAACCTTTTGATGTTGCCAGTAGGATAAATAAATCCACTGGTGGTTGGCAGAGGTGCTATAAAAGGAATTGCCTCCAAGGAAGTCTTATGAATGTAACCACTGTCCAAATGTAACCCAGTGGGTGTAACAGTTGTAGTGGCTGCTTCACTTGGATTACCACCAAGAGTTACTTGTAACTCAAGGGGTGTAACCTCCTCAGGTTGTGTTGGTGGGTTAGCAAAGGTTGATACATCAGACCCAGTCAGTTGTTAAGGTATATTCTCATTAATAGGTGATTGAGAAGGACTGGATAATGCCTGGTTCAAATCAATTGCATCCAACAGTGGTTTTATTGGTGAGGGAATTTTGGATGTGAGGATTGGTGTAGAAATAGGATGTGTCCCGGGCATTGGACTGTGGATGATAGAAACGAGTGTTTCCAGAGCATCATGATGTGGAGGCCCTATTTGTACAACCTGTTCTTTTTGTGAAGAAACAGGAGGAGTTTCGGTTATGGTTTGAGATATTTGTTCCAACTGCTGTGAGGAAGTAGCAGCAGTGGTTTCTTGTGACTTTTGTGTTGTCACTGGCAGAAGCTCTGGTATCTCATCCTCCAGAGATGCCTTTTTGATGGTTTTGGGGGGTTTTTGTGTTTTTCTTTTTGTTGGCTTTTTGGTGATTTTAGGTGTGGGTTTCAAAACAGTTGTGTTGCTGCTTTGATCACCTTGAGCAGTGGGCTCAGCAGCAGATACCTGAGGAGCAGTTGTAACTGCTAAAATCTGCTCAGACACATATGCTTGTGTTTTGCAAGGTGCTAACATTCTTGAAAAAGTTTCAGTTGTTAAACTGTTTATTTGAATAGAATCACCTTGGTTTATTACAGCTAAATCATCCTTACTGAATTTCTTTGCAAAATAGTAACTTAAAAACCTTGGAAACAGTAAGAATGATTTTGTTTCAGCATTATTAACCAAATCTTTAAAAATTTCCCTAGAATAGTTAAAATTTTCTCCTTGAAGAATTGCATATCCCAGATTTTGAATCTTTAAAGGAATTTCATTGAAAGAAGTGGTTTTATTTGAAACACATAGTAGGAGGGTATGAAATAAAAATCTGGTTGCAGAAGGAAAATAACCTTTTTCTAAGGTAATTTTCTTCATCATTGTGGCTTCATACCCTCTCTCAATGAAGTCAGTTTGTAACTCGTTTTTAGTGAAAGAAATTTTACCTTCCTGATCACCGAGTTGAAAGACCTCTGAAATGGATTGTGGCGTGATTTGGACAGCTTTACCCTTTATTGAAGAGTTTATGGTGGTTGCAGTGTCTCCTTGTTTTTCAAGGGTTGCATTTTTCCAGAACTCCCTTTGGGTCGCCAAATAGATTGGTGCATCGGCAGTAAACAAAGTTTTGTACTTTGATTTTGCCATGAGATCAATGGTGGAATCGAAAATATTGGTGGTTCCTGGTTTTGTGAGAAGACCCAGGAGATTGTGAGATGGTTTATGTGGAATCTCAGTGGAAATTGCCTTTTGAGAGGCTGTTTTCGATGATGATTTGGATGAGGGTTTTGAAGATTTCTTTGATTTTGTCATTTTGAGGATGATTGATCGAAGAAATTTGTGAAGAAATGTGAAGAAAAACTGCTTTGAGAAGAGAATTTTTAAGAATTCAATTCGACAGTAAAACCCTGTTTTGGTGGTGAGTGGGGGATTTTATAGGGAAGAAAGTGAATGCTGAGGTGGCAGCCGTTACAAAAGGTCTGACCAATATGTACTGCCCACGTGACAACCCCTGATGAAAGTGAAGGACAGTACTTTGTGTGATATGGACATATGAAGGCAGTGGTATGAAAACAGTGGATGATTTTTCACTATCAGTGGATAGCATATCAGTGGATAAGACACTGCTTTTGAACAACAGAGTTTATCAAAATAATGAGAGAGCAGGGGTTGACTTTCAGCAGTGGACAGGCTTTTGAAGTAAAGCAGACTTTTGAACAATCAGTGGTTAATGGCAGACTTTTAAGGACTTTAATGAAAAATTTTCATTTTTAGCTATTTTTAAGGATGGAGTTTTGATTTTCTGAAAACATTTTGTTGCTTTTATTCATAGAAAAACAAGATGTTGCTTGTTATTCCATGTTCAGCATCCCAATTCTAGAGACCAAGCTTTCAAAAGTGGCTGTATCAAGTGCTTTTGTGAGCACATCAGCTAGCTGATCTTTAGTTGGGACATGATGCAGAGAAATCAAACCTTTTTCATAGCAATCCCTCACAAAGTGATGTCTGATGTCGATGTGTTTGGTGGTTGAATGGGAAACTGGATTTTTGATGATATTTTCTGCTGCCTGACTGTCCAACATGAGTGGTGTCTTTAAGGCAGTAATACCAAAATCCAGCAACTGATTTTGAAGCCACAGGAGTTGGGCTGTACAGCTTGCAGCAGCAATGTATTCAGCTTCAGCAGTGGATGTTGAAACAGCTGCTTGCTTTTTGCTTTGCCATGAAACTAAGCAATCACCTAGAAACTGGCACCCTCCTGATGTGGACTTCCTTGTGGTGTGACATCCAGCAAAGTCACTGTCTGAGAAACCTGAAAGCTTGATGTTCCCATTAGCTGGATACCAGATACCAAGTGTGGGAGCACCTTTTATGTATCTGAAGATCCTTTTTACAGCAATGAGATTTGATTTTCTGGGAGCTGATTGACTTCTTGCACAGACACATGTTGCAAACACGATGTCTGGTCTAGATGCAGTTAGGTACAATAAAGACCCAATCATGCTTCTGTAGAGTGTTTGGTCAATCAGCTCATCTTTTTCATCAGACATGACCAGCTTATTTGTTGCCATGGGTGTGCTGCATGGTTTACAATCATTCATATCAAATTTGGTTAAAAGTTCTTTAGCATATTTGCTTTGATGAATGAAAGTTCCATTTTGCAATTGCTGTACTTGGAGACCAAGAAAGCATTGCAGCTCACCCATAGCACTCATTTCAAACTCAGCTGTCATGAGTTCTCTAAACTCTTCACACATTGAGTTACATGTGCTTCCAAAAATAATGTCATCCACATAAATCTGGACAATCATTAAATCCTTCCCTCTCCATTTTAAAAACAGTGTTTTATCAATGGTACCTCTTTTGAAACCATTTGAGAGTAGGAAGTTGGAAAGAGTTTCATACCAGGCCCTTGGTGCTTGTTTCAAGCCATACAAGGCTTTGTTTAGCCTGTAGACATGATCTGGATAAAATGGATCCTCAAAACCTGGAGGTTGACAAACATACACCTCTTCTTGAATTGTACCATAGAGGAAAGCACTTTTGATATCCATTTGAAACACCTTCATATTGTGGTTGACAGCAAAGGCCAGGAACAGTCTAATGGCTTCCAATCTTGCAACAGGGGCAAATGTTTCATCATAATCAATCCCCTCTTCCTGTCTGTAACCTTGAACCACAAGCCTGGCTTTATTCTTGACAACAATACCCCTTTCATCAGTTTTGTTCTTGAAGACCCACTTTGTGCCAATGGGACTAACCTCTTCTGGCAGTGGTACAAGCTCCCATACTTGTTGTCTTTTAAACTGTTGGAGCTCCTCTTGCATGGCTTCTACCCAGCTGTTGTCTTTCAGTGCCTCTTGGTACTTGACTGGCTGATGGAGTGATAGAAAACCAGCAAAAAGACAAATGTTTTGGGTTTGGCTTCTTGTGAGCACCCCTTCATTTATGTTGCCAATGATTTGATCAGGTGGATGAGATCTCAAGAAGATTAAATCTCCTTGGTATGGTATGATGGCATTGGTTGGTGAAGGCTGCAAATGTGTATCATCTGAGCTAACCACTGCTGGGGACTTTGATGATCCAGCAGTGGCTTCAAAAGGTGGTGGTATAGGAGGTAATGAGGTGGACAACTGCTGACTTTTATCCACTGTTTGAGGACTTTTGTCAGCAGTGTTTGAGGATGTGGAAGCAGTGGTTGATGGGCTACTTTGGTCAACAACTGTTGAGGTAGCAGTGGTTGAGCTTTGACAACTGTTTTGAACAGCTGGTGCTTTTCCCTTTGTGGTAGACCTTTGAGGGATGATAATTTCATACCCATAGTCTGGTGTTGTATCTTCTGATGGACCTGCACTGTTAGTCTTAACAGCAGTATTTTCAAAAGTGAATTTTTCAAGATCAAACAGATCTGCAGGGTTTGCTGGGATTTTCATTGATGAAAGTTCATTGAACTTTACATTCAAGGTCTCCTCCACTGCCTTGGTCCGTGTATTGAACACTTTGTAGGCCTTGGCAGTGGTTGAGTATCCCAGATGATAACCACAATCAACTTTGGCTGCAAATTTTGAAATGGAATCTTTTAAGTTCAAAATAAAGCATGGGCAGCCAAACACTTTGAAGTATGAGATCAGTGGTTTAATTTTATACAGAATTTCATAGGCAGTCTTTTTGTGCCTGGGGTTTATTAAAACTCTGTTTTGAACATAGCAAGCAGTGTTTACTGCCTCTGCCCAGAAAGTTAATGGCAAACCTAAATCTGCAAGCATGGTTCTGGCAGCCTCAATCAGAGTTCTGTTCTTCCTTTCCACTACCCCATTCTGCTCTGGTGTTCTTGGGATGCTGTACTGCCTTACAATCCCTTTCTTCACACAGAAGGCATCCAACTCCCTATTTTTGAATTCTGTGCCATTGTCACTCCTAAAGCTTTTCACTGGAAGGTCAAATTGCTTTTCAACCTGTATTACAAAGTCTTGCAAAATGCCTGCAGTTTCATCTTTTGAGTGAAAAAAGAAAGTCCTTGTGAACCTAGAAAAGACAATAACCAAACAATATTTTTTCTTTTTGAGGCTCATGACTTGAATGGGCCAAACAAATCCATGTGTAGCATTTGCAAACACTGGGTTGTTTTGGACTCTTCAATGGACTTGTAAGAACTTTTATGTTGTTTTCCTTTTAAACAGGAAATGCAATGTTCAGGACATGAAAACAATTTTTGTGGTAGGCCTCTCACCAAACCATTTTTTGAAATTTCTGTGATTGTCTTAAGATTTGTGTGTCCCAGCCTTCTGTGCCAAAGTTCTGTCTCTTTGTTAGAGGCAGCTGAGAACAGACAGGCATCAGCTCTGGGACACTCTTTTGACATGTCAACAACATAAACATTGCCACTTCTTTGAGCAACAAGTTTAGTTTGACCAGATTTGATTATTGCTTCAATCTTTTTGACCATTTCTGGTCCAACAATCCTACAACAATCTTTTGTGAAGAATGACCTAAAACCCTTGTCACTCATTTGGGACACACTCAGAAGGTTGAATTTTAGATTGTCTATTAGATTGACATTTTCAAATTTTACTTTTCCAGACTCCACTGTTCCAGACCCCAGAACTTTTCCTTTACTATTATTCCCAAAGGATATATCACCCCCTCCATGGATTTTAAAGTCTTTGAGGAGGGCTTTACATCCTGTCATGTGCCTGGAGCCTCCACTATCTACATACCAAAGACTATCAAAGCATGCAGAAGCTCCCTGCACATGAAGTAAAAGGATTAGTTCATTAAGGTCTCCAAAGCCAACAGGGCTTTGGATGGGGTCTCAACAGTGTCTGGGATGGATGTAGAATGATGGACAGTGGTTAGGTCAGGAGTTTGAACTGTTTTAGAACAGTGCTTCTTTAACCACTGTTGTGGGTCCTGACCAATCATCTGCTGGTAACCAAAAGGATGCTTGTTCACTTTGGGTTTAGAAGGCCTTTTGTAGGCCTCATAAACGTGAGGAATCCTTTGGTAAGACTGTTTTTCTCTGCCTTTTCTGAACTGATTGGCAGGGGGTGCATCAGTAACCTGAACATCTCTTTTGACAGATGTTTGGTTCAGCTGTTTTGTAACAGCTGTTTGAACTGGCACAAACAGTGGTTGTTTCTTGGTGAATTTGACAGATGTTGATGATGATGATGGACTCAAGGATGTTTTAGCAATGTACTCATTCTTTTTCACATCAAAGTTTTTGAGATACACACATGCTTGAGTTTTGTGGTTTGTTTTACCACAGACAATGCAACCTTCAGCTGAAACTATGACACTTGTTCTGTTTAAATCATACGCTTTTAAGTGGAAACAATATTTTGTAAGATGATTCCTTTTCTCACAGAATTCACAAAACAAGTTATCAATTTTTTCTTTCTTCTTTCTCTTTTCAGACTCCTTTGCAGCAGAGGTTTTAACCACTGCTGGGATGTCCTTGAGAGGAATGACTTTAGCTTTTGGAGCCTTGACACCATCAATTGATGTAAAGTCCATTGGCTTGAAATTTTCAAGAATGTCACACTCATCAGACCATTTTGGTTTAAACTGGTATTCTTCAAGCTCCACAAAAGTAGAGGATTCCATTGGTCTGTCAAGTGTGATTTTGTTACCAAGTTTGTCAGTGATTTTCACTTCTTGGCCATTCTTGTTTTTGGGGATGAACTCAGTGGTTACATCAGTGGTTTGAACAGAGTTTTCAAAAGCAGTGTTTTCATCATCATGTTTTCTATACCCAACCCCAAACTTCACATTGCTTTTTCTCTGTTTTTCAAGCATAACCTCATATCCTTTGCAGGATTCCACCCATCTTTCACAAGTAATCTGGGCGGACTCCAACTCCTTTTTACAAACTTGGTATTTTTCTACCATAGTTTGAAGTTGGGTTTTGGTTATACTCTGCTCTTCTTTTAGACAGCTGTTCTCTTTTTCTTTTTCAGTCAATTTGTTTTTAAGTTCTTTTAAAGACCTTTCAAATTTGACCTCATCAGACAAGATTTTATCCCGAAGGTTTTCATTCACCTCTTTAATGTTAGCAAAAGCAATTATGCAATTGTCAGAACACAGTTTTTTAAGAACTTGAGGAGATACCTTGGCAGCTGCCATCATTGCACAATCACATTTATGATCTTCTTCATCATCAGCTTTCACCTTCTTTTCACCAGCCTTTTCTTCTTTCTCTTCTACTTTGTCCTCTACAGACCAAGGATCTGTCATTGGTTCAATCAGGGTACCTGAACTTTCTCCCAACAGTAGTTCACCAGCCACAACAGTAACCACTGCTTCAGTCACCTCTTCCACTGTTTCAAAACACTGTTGTTCCTCCTCAGTTTCAACCCCCTCCTGTATTGACTCTAATGCCATCAAACAAAAATCATCATAAGAAGAATCATTAGAAGCATAGAGTGCAAAATTTTCATCATTAAGGTCTTCAGGCATACTACTCCAGTCAACAAACCCTTGAGTGAAAAAACTTTGTTGATCTGGTTGTGCTGCTGCTGGAGCAGTGGTTTGAGGTGCAACAGGTTGCACTTGTACCTGTGGAGCAGGGGTTTGAACATATTGGATTTGTGGAACAGTAGTTTGGACATAATGTACTGGCACAGGGGCAACAGCATAGTGAGCAGTGTTCACATGAGCTGCTGGGGCATATTGGGCATAGTGCACTGTGTTTTGGTTTTGAGGTCTAGGATTTGAGCTAGGATGAGTAATTATGGGACCAGTAGTTTGACTCCTACATTCCCTAGCGAAATGTCCCAACCTATTACACTTATAGCACTTGATTTTCGATTTATCCAACCCAACCCTTAGATTCCCATGCAAACCTGGGAATTTTCGCCCTGTTCTTTTGTAGAACTTGCTAGTTCTGACACTTAGCAAAGCCAGTTGGTGCAGGATGTCCATTTCCTCTAAATTAGTGGGATCAAAATGTTGCAAATCATTTAGTTCAAAACTTAAATTGTCTGACATCTGGTTTTCATTTGCAGTGAATGCATAACTAGCAGAGTGAGGATCAGGGTTGTTAAAATTTGCACCAGCAGTTATGTCAATGAAGTGATCAAAACCCTGATCCTTACCACTGCTCCCAGATTCTTCTTGACCCAGAAGAGCAGTATTACCGAAGGTGTAATCATCGGTAACTTTTCCTGACTCTTGTAACCTCCTTTTCTGGTTCAACTCCCTTTCATAGGTCAGGAGTCGACCGTGGAGTTCGGTCAAGGTCAGATCCTTGAATTCAGGTGAGTTTCGGGTGACAAAAGCTATGGTGTCCCATTTTTCTGGCAGTGACCTGAGGAACCTGCTATTTTGAGTTGAGTTTGTAAAAGTGGTGTTAACAAGCCTCAGTTCGCTGATGAGACAGCTGAAACGCTCAAATTGTTGCGTTAGTGATTCACCTTTAACGTAGCAAAATGTTTCATACTGTTGGTTCAGGATTTCCCTATTGTTTTCTATTACTTCCTCAGTTCCCCCAAATTGTTCCTTAAGTGCGTCCCATAACTCTTTGGCACTGTTACAATGTAACAGTCCAGCATATATCTCATTGGGCAGCGCAGATGCTACGATGCTAAACGCTTTAGCATCTAGTTCGATCTTTTGAAAGTCAGTTTCGGTATAATTTTCAACTGGTTTTGGAACGAACTTTTTAGCATCTTCAGCGCTTGGCACTGAAGGAACATGGGGACCATAAATGACAGACTTCCAACAACCTGTACTTTGTTGAGCGAGGATGTGACCCATCCTCCTCTGCCAGATGTTGTACTCATTTCTTTTAAGCATAGGTGGTTTAAAAAGCGAGCCGATGTTGTTTTTATCATCCTGAGATTGTGACGTCATTCTTGTTGTTTTACAAACACTGAGAAATCAACTTTAATGGTGATTAATCCTTGCTCTGTTTTTCAACGGACGAACAAACGATCAGTATCAACTGTTATGAGCTGAACTATTTACGTCAAAATGATTGTTAAATCAAATTTGACTGTCCTAGCTCTGATACCAATTGTTGGATCTGAGTTTCTTTTTTATTGTACTTTTGTTTGAAATTAAGATGGAAAATGAAAGAGTTGTGCAGCGGAAATAAGATGAAAGCAAACTTTGCATACAATCAAATGAGAGTAATACTTTAATCAAACATCTTTACACAATGAATCGAAAGATTGAATTTATTTCAACAACGATTACAATGATTGATGTAAGAATGCAAACTCCCCCTCAGCCAGAGCTCAGTAGTTTGTTCGTGCAAAGAAGACGATGTGGTGAAAGAGCTAATAGAACAGTACAAAGTACTGAACTATTTATAGGCACTTGCAAACCACTGAGCATCTTAGCTGACGTCACCATGAAAGTGACATCTAACCTCCTAACAAACTCTAACCTCTGATCTATACAAACACTGATGTAGTAACTACTGCTATTATAATTTATTTACATAAAAGACACTTAAACAGCTGCTGCATCCCTCCACTGCTGTGAATCCAGCAGTGCTTGTCCGGATCAGCAGTACTTGACTCAAGGCAGTAGATTGAGTCAGCAGAGCTTTGGTCTTCCATCAGTCTTTAACATTCGGCAGTAGATGCAAGGCAGCAGTTGTGGATCAACACTTGGTAAGATCAGTAGATAGGAGGTCAGCAGATATAAAGCCACTTTCAAGGGGAGAGATTTGCATGAACTAACTATAAACGTCTGCTTATTCTGGATCCACTGCTCTGATCCAGTTTTGGCTTTAATTATCTGTTCCTCTGATAGGGTTCAATCCCAACATCCCATAATCTGCATACATGGTATTGAGCTGCTCCTGGGAAACGGAGCCAACCTCCTTCAAATGCTTCAGCTCAGCAGCAAGCTCCTCCTTCTCCTCAACCAACGATGCCATCTCCAGCTCCCAAGCCCGTTCCTTCCTCTCAAGCATAGCTTCAGCTCCCTAGACAAAGGATCAGTGAGTTTGTATGTATATAAAAAAGGGGGGGAGAAGACTATGTACCTTCTCCTCCTGCAATCTCCTCTCAGCATCAACCACCCGACCCCTAAGCCCAGCAACAACCGACTGGGAAGCTTTAAGTTCAGCCTTGAGTCCTTCGTTCGCCTTCCTCAAATCATCAACCCTTTGCAGCATCCCAGCACCCCTGAAAAAGCTTTCACACAGAGACATACTGTATTGATCTTCAAAGAGATCATCCCTCAGGGCAGAGTTTACAAATTTATGTGAGGGAGGGACAGCATGGTTCAGAAAGTCCCTAGCAGCTTCAGGAGTCCCTATCACGGAAGAACTAGTTACCTTCCATTTAGGGACATAGGTAGAGGGGAGGGCGTCGGCAAACAAAGGGGCAAGAGGGGATCGATAAACAGGGCCTTCGAGGATAGTGGGTTTGCTAGTCCCAGTAGCATGTGAAGGAGAAAGCTCGAAAGCTGAGGAAAAGTGAGCCACCCCCACCTCAGAGGCCTTGTCCCGGATACGGGAATGAGAGGGACCAGTTGGAATTTCTATAGGTTCCAGGGAACTCCCCTAAGAAGTAAGAAAAGGAACAATCAGGAACGACACAGAAAGACAAAGAAAAAACAGGAGAAAAGAAAGCTTACCAACAAAGGAGCACTCACTAAGCTTGAGGACTTCAAGTGTTTAGACAGGGAACTTTTGACCCTGGCAGGGGGAAGGTCAGAAGCAGCTCTAGAGGAAGGGGGAAGCTTCTGACCACTGGCACTCCGAAGCCTCTGACGGATGTTACGGGGTGCAGGAGCCGGTTGGGGACTAGCAGATCTCCTCTTACGAACTAACTGTATCTCCACGTCTTCGTCGTCTCTTTGACCAGAGGGATGAACAGGAGGAAAGTCGGGAGAACTCTCCTCCTCACCAGAAGAATTCTCCTCGTTACCACCCAGGGCAGCAGAACCTCCTGCCTGGACGGATCCCCCTGCAACCTGCGCCTCCGCGTTCAACCTAGGATCAACCTCATTATCAACCACATATTTTACATCCTTGGAATCACCCTGGAGAAGCCTCCACAAAGTCATCTCTGCACAAAAAGAAGACACGAAAGATGACTACAGGATCCCCAAAGACATAAAAAAGAGAATGGCTATAAGAAGCAAACCAAGAACAAAAAGGTACCTTTTTTGCCTAAAAAAGATCTCGGACGGACTGGATAAGAGGGACTCAGCCCCCCCCATAGCAAGCATCCCTTCGGAGAAAGTGAATGCCCTCGTTGGGTTGTCACACATCCTTTTCCACTGAACGGTCTCGGCTGCAGAAAGGGTAGGAATAGTGTCTTCGATAGCAGCGTCAAGATCCTTTGGCAAAGGGGAATCCGGCAGCATAGCGGCTGAAACGAAGATGAATCTACACTTCCAGTCCTTCGGATAAGTAGAGGTGGGCATAAAACTGTAACAAGGCCTCGAAACATTGTTCTGTCGTTTCGCGAAGGTAAACCAATCTCCGTCGGAGATAAGCCGGTAAAACATGCAAAACAGAGGAACAGAGGGCTCCCCTGAGATAGCTGCACAGGATAGTTCAAAATGAACCACCCTCATGAACCCTAAAGGGTGAATCTGTGAGAAGTGGACACCAAAATGACGGAGCAGAGAAATCTTGAAAGCAGAAAGGGGGTATCGGACCCCACAGGAAGAAAAGGCAAAGGTGTAAATGGGTATCTTGTCCGGCGTACATTCTGCCGACTCACTAGGGCCGGGCAAGGAAGGAGAAAATCGATCCGGGATGTTGTATGCCTCAACAAAGGATTTCAAGTCCTTCGCCGTCAGTACAGACCTTATTGAGGACCGGCCACCACGACTCATGGTTAGAAGAAACTGTGATTCAGGGAGATGGTTACAAGGAAGAAGAGGGAGTTAGAAAATTCGAATGAGAAGTTGGAAAGGCCAAATAGGGTATTTAAAGAGATTTCGCTGACATGCAAGTAACCGTCACATCAGCGGTCTCTTCAAAATTCAAAAATGGGCACGTGCTACTAGGGGATTAACTCCCGCTACAGTCATTCGGCGATGTCATGATTAATGAGAACGGCAGACAGTAACTGACCCGGAGTGGGCCCACCAAAAGAGAAACCACCCCTCTTAAGCGGTTGTGACTCAGCCCCGGATCATGAGCCTCGGGTCTCAGAACCAGGGACTAAAGATGACTTGACGACGGGCCAGTGGGGAAACCCACTTCACCCGCTTTGGGCCTTTTTCTCTAGAAGCCCAGTTGCTTAAAATCCCACCAGACAGAATAACCTTGTTCACTAAGGTTTCTCCTTCGTTGGCAATGAGCGGGAAACAGCTAAGAAAAGCAGTGCTCATTAAATGCTTGATAAGAAGCGGCTCCAGTCTGAATCACTGTACTTATCCGGCAGAGCATTAATGAAGAGGGATATCCTACCGTTGGGGGTCAGACACGTGTCTGACCTTCCCAAGAACCTCCAAAAACCGTCGGATCATGTATGGGAAAACCCTTGACAAGATAAGGGCTTGCTATTATATAAGAGAGGAGAATAAAGAGCTAAGGCAGGTATGATCTCCGGCACTCTCTCATTTACTACCCCCTCATTAACTCTCCTCTCATTAAAACTCCGACCAACATTCCTTACATTTACTACGCATACTCATTAATTAGATTCACACCAAAAAAGGAACCTTCCGGTGAATATCCTCATCGGAAGAAACTCCTTTCATTCCCCGGCAAGTTTACTTACTCTCACGCCGGAGCTTGGTCACGGATCCCCCTCCCGGGGTCCCCCGTGGCGAGGCTAACGGTTTATTCTTTTGTAGCAAACGAGGATAAAAGCTCTTGACGTCACCGAAGATCCAGCTAACGTCAGCCGGAGGTTGGGTATTCGACATTTAGGTTTTTGATTTTTTGGGGGTTTTGATGCAAGTAGCAGTGGAGGTGGAGGTGGAGGGTGGTGGTGGCGGTGGAGGGTGCTGGTTTGGGTTGCACTATTGAAGCGGTGGAGGTGGGTTATGCGGGATGGTGGTTGTGGTGGGAGGTGGCGACAGGTGAGAGAGAGAAGGCAGAGGATTGGAGGGGGTTTTGACAAGGGTGTTTGGTGGAGGGTGGTGATGATGTCGGTGAAGGGTGGTGGTGATGGTGGCCATAGTGACGGTGGCAATGGAGGGTGGTGGTGACGGTGACGGTGGTGGGAGGTGGAGATGGCGGTGAAGGGTTGTGGTAATGGTTATATATATATGGTATATATACACACTTATAATAATAATAATAATAAGAGTAAATTACAAGTTTTGTCTTTTATGTTTGTATCAAATTGCAAGCGGTATCCTTTGCCTTTAAATTTGATGATTTTTGTCCTTAACATTTCAAAATCCTACACGTTATATCCTTTAGCCCTTACTTAGTCAGATCTTTTTGTTAAATATGGTCATGTGCCATGCACATGAGGGTATTTTTGTTATTTCACATTTTCAGTGGCTATTTTGTAAAAGAATTTTATTCAAGGACTAGTTTGTAACAAACTTAAAAAAATATATAAACTCTTTCTTTCTTCTCTCTCACTGAAACTCCCCATACCTGCACTTCCTCATCTATTCTATTCTCTTTGTTGCAGTAGTTGCTCCATGGACTAAGATGCGTGTGCAATTAACATGTTTTCATATGTTCTCTCCTTTATATATGCAATTATTTTGGGAAACAAACCTCTCGTTTTTTCCAATTTTCAGATACACTGGCAGATCTTGTGAATCTCACCTCACCACCTTCGACCACCACCGAAGCTTTGAGTTCTCCGGTGAAGTTCCTGTCATCAAACGAAATTCGAGGAACTTCTTGCACCATTCTACTCGCCGCGGATCAGCCGCACCGTGACCAACCGCTGCAGTTATCGTCGCCACCATCTGTACCGAACCAGAATTCATCGCCGTTGTTTGACCCGTCTTCGATTTGTCGCAACCACCGTGTTTGTATTCGATCTTTAGTATAGCGTCGTCACTTGATTGATTTCTAATTCAGGTTTGCAAACTGAACTTTTATCTGTTTCGATTAATGATGGTTCGAATTCTGGCCAGGTCATTGTCTGGTGATTTAAGTTTTAACTAATTAGGGATATGATGCTATTGAAAAAATAGGTAGATGTCGAAGAGATTTCTTTTTCCATCATTCATTTATGAGTAAATTACAAAGTTCGTCCTTTATGTATGTCATATATTACAAAGTATGTCCTTTATCTTTAATAAGCTCAGAAAACATACTCAATGTTTGTAAACCCTTACAAGTTATGTCCTTTAGTCATAACACAATTAGTTTTCATGGTTAAAGTTGACAAAGTCAACCCCACATAAGGGTATTTTAGTCATTTTTTCCTAAATATTATAATAAATAATCATAAAACCAATAAATAAAACAATTTTAAAATACAACCCTGTCATTTTATACATACAAAACTTTGTTTATATATAGTTATATATATAAAAACACACATATATTCTCTCTACCTGTACACTCTTTCTCACCACCACAACCATCCGACCACTACCCACCTGCCGCCGCCACCACCTCCCACCACTCACTCTAACTTCACACCTCTCTCTCTCATCAACTCAGAACAAATCCAAACGAACTCATGGCATAATCATTTTGATTGCAGTCACTCAATAACTATTTCAATGAACAATTTACAATTTTTTGGGTAACCCTGCAAAGACTCCGAGTCCCACTCGACAGGCTCGCCACAATGTCCACCCGTAGCCGTTACTTCATGGCTCGAGTCAGCCTTCGCTTTAAGCCTGTAGCGTTCAGCTCTAGAACCAATCACCTGACCGGCTGACCCAAAACAAAAGCTGCAATAGTAAAAGCCATGGCGGATTTGGGAATCAAACCCGACTTTTGCAGGCAGAGGTTGTAACCGCTCTTCACCCAATCAACTACTAGAGCCCAAAATGGCTTCAACAGTAATACTCCACCTCAAAGTCTGCAACCCCAATCGGACTCCAATCGGAGCTGTCGCAACAGAACCCCAACCTCCGAACACCCCCGTCGCAACAGAACCCCCATTCATTCGTCGTCTACAACCCTATCCACCTTCACTTTCAGATCTCAGATTCCTAGATATGTTCGTCTCTTGGTTGGGGCTCGATTTTAGTGGGGTGGGTGGTTGCGATGGTGGTTGAGGCTCGATTGCAGGTGGTTCAGAACCACAACCGCGACGGTGGAGGTCGTGATGGTGTTAGTTAAATAAGAGGTGGATGGTAGTAGGGTGGGTGGTGGTGGTTCTAGAGGGAGAAAGTGTGCGTGAAGAGAGAAGAGAGAGGAGACAGATCGGTGGTGGTGGTGGCAGATCGGTGGTGGTGGCAGATCGGTGGTGGTGGCAGATCGGTGGTGGTGGGGGTAGGTTGTGAAGGCAGGATAGTTAGAGAGAGAAGGAGAAGAGGGGTCTCTGTATATATTTATAAATAAATATACATGTATAATTTTAAAATTGTTTTATTTATTGGCTTTTATGATTACTTATTTTAGCATTTAGGATAAAATGACTAAAATACCCTTATGTGGGGTTGACTTAGTCAACTTTAACCATGAAAACTAATTGTGTTATGACTAAAGGACATAACTTGTAAGGGTTTACAAACATTAAGTATGTTTTCTGAGCTTATTAAAGATAAAGGACATACTTTGTAATATATGACATACATAAAGGACGAACTTTGTAATTTACTCTTCATTTATTGTAGGAAATTTGACCAATTTTTATATCTGTGACAACAGGATATGGTGCAGAGGAGGAGGAGGTGAAGGTAGGGGACTGATGGTGGCGGTGGTAAAGAGATAGAGGAGATAGAGAGGGAGTTTCGGTGAGAGAAGAAATAGAGACTTTATATATTTTTAAGTTTGGTACAAAGTAGTCCCTGGATAAAATTCTTTTATAAAATAGCCTTTGGAAATGTGAAATGACAAGAATGCCCTTATGTGCAAGGCACATGACCAAATTTAACAAAAAAATCTGACTAAGTTAGGGCTAAAGGACATAACGTGCAAGATTTTTAAACGTTAAGGACAAAACTCGTCAAATTTGAAGACAAAGGATACCGCCTGCAATTTGGTACAAACATAAAGGACAAAACTTGTAGTTTACTCTAATAATAATAATAATAAGACTAAAATTATTTTGTTTTATTTTTTAATAAACATAAGTAAACAGGGTAAAAAGACTAAAATACCCCTGGGTGACCAGATTTAACAAAAAAATTAACTGGGTTTGCCTTAAAGGACATAACGTGTAGGATTTTGAAACGTTAAGGACAAAACTCATCAATTTTAAAGATAAAAGACAGCACCTGAAATTTGAGACAAACATAAAGGACAAAACTTCTAATTTACTCTAACAAAAACAACAACAACAACATTTATATATACTATTAAGAGTTAAATGTCATTTTAGTCCATGTGGTTTGGGTCATTTTGCCAGTTTAGTCCAAAGGATTGAAACGTTGTCATTTTAGTCCAAGTAGTTTCAAACGTTGTCATTTTAGTCCACCGGGTTAACTCCACCCCTTTATTCTGTTTACTAGAAGAGCATTTTGGTCATTTTATATGTAATTCTATTAACTAGAAGGGAAATTCGACCATATAAAATGATCGAATTACCCTTCTAGCTAACAGAAAAAATGGACGGAGTTAACCCAGTCGACTAAAATAGCAACGCTTGAAACTATTTGGACTAAAATGGTAACGCTTCAAACATTTGGACTAAACTGACAAAATAACCCAAACCACAAGGATTAAAATGACATTTAACTCTACTACTAAAATATAAAGTTGGAATTTTCATTGTTATCCTTGTCAAATTAAGTGAAAACTTTGTTTGAACCCACATATGGACAAAATAACTCCGTTCACAACTAACCCGTTAACCCTGAAACCTACAATTAAAAAAAATTCTGAAACCTACGATTAATAGAAATTTCTATTCACTATTAAAAGTTGTAATAAAAAACATGTTCATCAGGTTGGAGGATGTGGGTTGACGTTGCCTTTCACATCAGCTTGTTAACGTCTGGGGTTTGGCACACCACCGCGAGGGCGCAAAAGGGGGTGGGCGATAGGTTTGTGAGTAACTTAACAAGTGCTAAGGGTGGGTTTGTGTTGACAGGATTGACAACCAATCAAAAGCCTCCATTTGAAAGGGTCGCGTCAACCTACACCCCATAACCTTAATATACGAGTGGTATATTAATGGATACAAACAGATTTTTCGAGGAGTAATGCCATATTTTTATGTAATAAGATCTTTGAACGTTCTATGGGTTATAACTCCCTCTTCTCTTTTTTATTTTGAATAAAGATTATGTAGTTAAATCTACATTGGATAGTTGTTATACATAGAGATGACAAATAAACTCGAACCCAAACCTGATGAACAAAACCAAAACCTAAAACATTTGGGCCATATATTTTATTTATAGTTATAAACTTTTTCTAAGAAGGCCACAATGTCAAAGGTGTTTTGTCATTACAAACATTTAAAAATATCCAACATACAAAGTAATGTTTGTTTCATAGCACCATTTAGGGTGAGGTACAAAACTAGACGTGTCTTTAAGTATTCTTATCAATCGTTTCATCTTTCAGACAAAATGGAGCAAATCACCTCCCTTGTATTTTTTTTGTTCATATGTTTTAAATGCTCATGTACTTGTTTCTTGTTTTTCGGTGGTTATGGATGTTCTTCGGATATTATAATTGGTTATCGGGTAGTTCAAGTTGGTTTGTTTCATTTTTTAGTGAGATTTCATTCAATAACCGATGCATATTAAGAATGGGTTATTAAAATTGTAGTGTTTGGTTGTCGGTATTTGGGGTCGATAAATGGGTTGTTTGGTTGGAGCTCACCTTTTTTGTTTCTTTTTCTCCATTCGCTAACCAACCCATTTTTTAATCAAATTTGTAGTGTATGTATGTATGTATGTATGTATGTATAAGAATTCAGATGAATTGGACTCATTCGGATTCACTCGAATTGAAATTTGTCCACTCTAGAGGTAACCTCTGATCTGGCTAACCCAGTCCAATACAGTTACTTATAAAAAATCTTAGCCCAAGAGGCTTAATCCTCATTAGAACCCCATGCTTCTTCTTAGGAGAAACTCTCATCTTCACACAACTCTCATCCTATTAACACATTTATACATATCAATTATCATGTATACAACATTGATTTGAACACTGGAGGTAGACCAATGAAGGGGTATGGTCCAAAAAAAGTTGCGCAGACCTTCCTCCAGGTCGCGCGCAGGACCATACTCCTAAATCAGCAAGATCTTCAATCTCAGCCTCGCGCGGGGTACTTCACCAAGGACTGACTTCGCGCGAGGTCTAAACAAGAAAGAGCATTAAGATCAACACTTAGCATTTTGATAAGAGTCTTCAGCACCTATAATCCTGCGCGGGCTAGTCTCGTGCTCAGCAAGGATCACATAGAAGCTGTAGCGCAGGACCACTTCAGAAGCTGCAAAAGGTACAAGTGGCAGATGAAAAGAGCCAATCCGCATCCTCCAGGCTCTGCTCAATCGTGCTCCACGATCGTCTGACGTGCAGGAGACAAAAAGTACCTAAGGACGCCTACGCGGCACCAATCACAGGGCAGAGACACCTGCCCCACGATTTCCACTTACCTGCTGATGGCAGAAGGACGGCCAGGCCGACAACGATGACACGTGGCTCCAATCACGGTGCGCCAGCACCGGAGAACTTCTAGAAGCCACTAACGGTCGACACCAGTGAGACAAGGAGCATATCCTCTAGGTTGTCGCCTTCCGGCTCAAGGCCCATCAGCCCAAACCCTCTTACACCTCTCCGTCTATAAATAGAGACTTCCCTTCACAGGTTAAACATTCCATTCCCTCTACTCTCACTCTTAATACATACTTATCTCCTCAAAACAGTCGCTTATTCTCACGCCGGAGCCCGGCTAAGAGGGAAACCCCCATATTCCCCTCTTAACGAGTAACGGTGTTCTGTTTTGCAGGATTAGCCAGTCATTAAGGAGCTCAGGAATCCAAAGAAGATTAACCCTTATGGTTGAAACATAAACCAAACTAATCAACCCTTAAGATTAGTTACGTGTTTCTTCATTGGCGCCCACAGGTTTTCTAGAAATCACTTTCATCTTCTTTTCTGAGTTTCCTAAGTTGTTTTTCCTTCGATCATGGCTGGTCAAGGAATCGTTCCTGATTTTGGTTTTGGAACAAATTCAAATGCAGTGTTAGGGGAGGACAATCAAAACGTCCAAGCCCAACATATCGAAGAAATCGGCGAAATCGAAGTAACCAACACTGGGGGACCCCACGCGAGCATCACTCAGACGGTAACCCCAGGAAACAATGGCGCTGGACCCTCAAATCCACCTCCACCTCAGCACATTTCGGCGCTATTAGGGCTACCAGAAGGCGAAACTCCAGCCTCTTGGTACGCCAAACAAATCGCTACCATCAATGCTGCATACCAGTCTTTGAGCGCACAGCAAACAGTTTTGCAAGCAGAACCATCTTTAGTCACACCTTTGGGTCCGAGCCAGGGGCGCGCCAGATACCCCCACAGCAAAACCTCCAAGGAAGAATCAACAGGCCTCCTCCCCAGAGACGACCGAGCGTGCATGACACGCGCGACACACGGGGAGAGACAGAAAGCTATTATGACCACCCGTCAAATATCCATAGAGGTCTAGTTCATAGCCGGCTCACGCCGCGCAATATGAATAATGAATGGAATGACACAGCGACCCAACTTGGCAAGATGACGAAGGGTCTTCAGTCTTCAACCGCTTACAGAAGAATCACGAGTATTACAAACCAAGGCAACACGTTGGATACAGCGAAGAGGCAGAGCGAGACTTTCGCCTCGCCTATCGACCAGCTGAAGCTGCAGAACATTCAAAGTTCATCCCAAAGATCGCTCTAGCGCCATTATCAAGGGAAAAATTGCCTCCCACAGTTGGAAAGTTTAATGGGCTGACTGATCCGGATGATCACGTCAGAGTATTCATAAGTGTTGGTTGCATGGGAGGATGGAACATGCCCATGTGGTGCCACCTGTTTATCCAAACTTTCACAGGAGCCGCTCGCGCCTGGTTTGACAGCCACCCTCCGGGAAAGATCAAGTCGTGGGTTGATTTCAAAACACAGTTTGTGAACCACTTCAGTCAGCAAAGACGTTACCAGCGTGACACAGCCGAAGTAGCAGACATTTGGCGCAGAGAGAATGAAGGGTTGGAAGATTTCAACACTCGCTTCAACAAGGAATGCTTGGAAATTGGTGGCGTAAGTGAGCAACTCATGCGCGCCCATTTTAAGAAGGCCATTCGCTGTGATAGTCTCATCAGAACTATCACCGGAAAAGATGGAATGCCCAAAGAATGGGATAAACTCATGGAGGCGGCGAAAATAGTTGCGCAAACTGAAGAGTCGTTGGCCGGTAACAAGAACTCTTACACCGAGGATCGCTTCTCCAAAGGAAGCTCGCGAGACAACAACAAGCGCAACAAAAACAAAAGTCAAGATTGGAAATCCGGAAAAGCAAGAGGTTATGACGAAAGACCGCGCTACAGAGAAGACGAGCGAGAGACAATTGACAGAATTGGGTATCGAAAAGCAGTCAGGAATGATAACCGAGAAAAACACTGGACTCCGCTCATAAAAACACCAAAGGAGGTGCTAATGACGGAGAACCATGACTTCAAGCCTCTAAGGCCTATGACAAACAAGAAGGGGCAAGACCCGAACCTGTACTGCGATTTCCACAAGGATACAGGCCATCTCACAGATGACCATATCAGCTTACGTCAAGAGATCGAGAAAGCGCTAAAGAGTGGAAAGTTAGGCCATTTGGTGAAAAACGTGCGCAAAGAAACACGTCAGATCCAGTGCCACGACGAAGGAAATCACAAGAAAGTCCGGCGCCTGGAGACGCATATGGTCAACGGACCAAGATACAGCCCAAGAGAAAAAGGCAAGCGCCCGTACGAACCATCCTGGCAAGAGCAACAGGTCATTTTCCCGGTAGTACACGGGGGTCCACGCGCTACGCGCCCCGTCGTCATTACCGGTATTATTGGCCATTATGAAACGGAGTATGTATTCATTGATCCGGGAAGCACAACAGACATCATCTATGAGCAATGCTTTAATCAATTCGATGATGAAGATAAAGCGAGACTCAAGCCAGTCGACTACCCTCTGTCAGGATTCTGTAATGAAATGGTCTTCCCACTAGGCCAAATCAGCTTTCCCGTCACATTATCCGACGGAAAGCATTCAAGAACAGTAAATGTGAACTTCATGGTGATGCCCGTCAAATCGAGACACAATGTGTTGATTGGGAGAGAAACCCAAGGTGAATTAAACATGGTAACTTCCACACCCCACTCAGCCATCGGGTTTCCAACTGAGACGGGGGTGGCAATTATCTATGCAAAGAAGGAAGTAATGTCGGCAGAAGAGAGGCGCCCAACCAAAGCGGTGAAGGTTTCAACAACTGAACCAGAAAAGTGGGTTTTAAACCGAAAGTACCCAGAGCAAACGGTGACGATAGGCCACGCAATCTCACCAAACATCAGAACGCACCTCAAACAACTCCTGTTCAGGAACATGGACATTTTCGCCTGGACTCCGGCAGACATGACCTGTAGCTAAAGCACCTCAAACAACTCTCATCAAATGGACATTTAATACCCGGAACTACACCTGTAGCTAAAGCACCTTATCGTTTAGCACCCACTGAAATGTTAGAACTGAAAAAGCAGTTAGATGAATTACTAAGTAAAGGATTCATACAACCTAGTTCATCCCCGTGGGGAGCGCCAGTGTTGTTTGTGAAAAAGAAAGATGGTTCGATGCGAATGTGTATCGATTATAGAGAACTAAATAAGGTTACAATTAAGAATCGATACCCATTACCTAGAATTGGTGATCTTTTTGATCAACTTCAAGGAGCTAGATACTTTTCTAAGATCGATTTACGCTCCGGATATCATCAATTGAAGGTACAAGAAGAAGACATACCTAAGACTGCTTTCAGAACTAGGTATGGTCATTACGAGTTTACAGTCATGCCCTTCGGATTAACAAATGCTCCGGCATCATTTATGGACATGATGAATAGAATTTGTAAACCGTACTTGGATAAATTTGTAATTGTCTTCATCGACGATATACTTATTTATTCCAAAAGTCAGGACGAGCATTGTCAGCACTTGCATGCACTCTTAACTTTGTTAAGAAAAGAAAAGATTTATGCCAAATTCTCAAAGTGTGAATTTTGGCTACAAGAAGTGCAATTCTTAGGACACATGGTGAATCATGAAGGTATTCACGTAGATCCTGCAAAGATAGAAGCAATCACCAAATGGAAGGTTCCACAAACAGCTATGGAAATTAGAAGTTTTATAGGGTTAGCCGGATACTATAGACGTTTTATTAAGGATTTTTCCAAGATAGATGTACCGTTAACTAAGCTAACCTGTAAAGCGGTTAAGTTTGAATGGGGACCTAGGCAAGAAGAAGCCTTTAGGATTTTGAAGCAGAAGTTAACCAATGCCCCAATTCTAGCCTTACCAGAAGGAACATAAGATTTTGAAGTTTACTGCGATGCTTCTAAATAAGGATTAGGATGTGTGCTAATGCAACGCAAGAAGGTAATTGCGTATGCCTCAAGGCAATTGAAAAAGCACGAGGAAAACTATACGACTCATGACTTAGAATTAGGAGCCATAATTTTTGCCCATAAAATATGGAGACATTATCTGTATGGAAGTAAGTTTACTGTCTATACGGATCATAAAAGTTTAAGGTACATATTTGGGCAAAAAGAATTGAATATGAGGCAAAGGAGATGGATGGAAATACTAAGCGACTACGACTGTGATATTCAGTATCACGAAGGAAAGGCAAATGCAGTTGCAGATGCCTTAAGTCGTAAGTATCATGAGAAACAACGACGAGTTCGTGCTCTTAGGTTAAATCTACAACTAGATTTAATGGAACAACTAAAGAATGTTCAAGAAACAACAATCAAAGATGATGCTTAAGGAATGAAAGGAAGAATAAAGGAATTGGAGCAAGGAGCTGATGGAATTTGGAAATTCCACAAGAAAAGGGTTTGGGTACCTAAGCAAGGAAATTTAAGAAATAAGATTTTAGAGGAAGCTCATAAATCTAGATATTCCATGCATCCTGGTAATCATAAAATGTACCAAGATTTAAGAAATAATTTCTGGTGGATAGGAATGAAAAAGGACATAGCTAGATATGTTTCTAAGTGTCTTACTTGTTCACAAGTTAAGACAGAACACCAGAAACCCTCAGGTCTACTTCAACAATTAGAAATGCCTGTATAGAAATGGGAGCACATAACAATGGACTTTGTTACAAAGCTACCCAAAACCAGAAATGGTAATGACACGATTTGGGTAATTGTGGATCGATTAACCAAATCAGGTCATTTTCTACCCATGAAGGAAACCTTTAGCATGGAAAGGTTAGCCAAGTTGTATGTAGACGAAGTAGTATCCTTACATGGAGTTCCACTCTCCATTGTATCGGATAGGGATAGTCGTTTCACTTCTCATTTCTGGACAAGTTTCCAGAAAGCAATGGGAACACGACTAAATTTAAGTACGGCATATCATCCTCAAACAGACGGACAAAGTGAGAGGACGATACAAACACTGGAAGACATGCTCCGACAATGTGTGATAGATTTTGGTGGAAATTGGGATGGCCACTTACCTTTAATTGAATTCTCCTATAACAATAGTTATCATTCAAGCATTGAAGCTGCCCCATTCGAAGCACTGTATGGACGAAAGTGCAGAACTCCGGTTTGTTGGGCAGAAATAGGAGAAAGTCAATTATCCGGTCCTGAAATAGTACAAGAAACCACCGACAAGATTACTCAAATCAAGGAAAGACTAAAGACTGCTCGAGATCGTCATAAGAGTTATGCAGATAATCGACGCAAGCCACTGGAATTTCTAATCGGAGATAAGGTACTTTTGAAAGTTTCTCCTTGGAAAGGAGTAGTTCGATTCGGTAAGAAAGGAAAGCTAAGTCCACGATACGTAGGACCATTTCCAGTAATCCAACGTATAGGACCAGTTGCTTATCGCTTACAACTACCAGAAGAGCTAGCTGGAGTGCATGATGTATTTCATGTATCCAATCTAAAGAAATGTCTATCTGACGAATCCCTGGTAGTACCTCTTCAAGATGTCGAGGTAAATGAAAAGTTAAAATTTGTTGAGAAGCCACTACAAATAGAAGACCGAAAGATCAAGTTTCTCAAACACAAACGACTAGTGCTGGTCAAAGTCAAGTGGGATTCAAAGAGAGGACCAGAATACACTTGGGAGCTGGAATCCGAAATGAAGCGGAAATATCCTCACTTATTCCAGTAAATCTCGAGGACGAGATTTTTATTAAGGTGGGGAGTATGTAACAACTCTCATCAAAAAGTCCTATTTATTATTTTAATTGCCCAATAGGAAACCCTAATTGAGACCCAAGTGATCCTGCATAAACCCTAAAATTTTTAGAACAATCGGAATCATGATCAGGGCCCCTAAAACTCAAGGGGGTATTCCCTAAATTATGTTTATTTTCTCAAAACGGTTCTAAAACACGCAAAATCGAATTTCGTCGAATCAGCATGGCTAAATAGGTGACAAAGCAGGCCTAGCCTACTTTTGGTTTCCCCCGCGACATGCGACAGGGATGGGTGATCCTGTCGCGACACGCGGGAGGTCCAAATTTGGGCTATAAATTCAGGGGCTTGGGACTTGAACTGTTTGCATATTTCGACGAAATATTTCTTTACGTACACTAAGATATACGCTGTTTACTACAAAACACAAACTGTCTTGAACCTCTGCTGCAATAACAGGGTAATAACTCGATCGCTACTACGATTCAATGTCCGGTCGATTAAAACTATCCAATGGATGTTTAAGTGCTGCCCACATTAGGGTTATGCTTTGTCATTCATCGTAAATTCGATGGATGTTTAAGTATCGCGCTTTGTCATTCGTTGTGAAGATTTAATCTCGTGAGTTATCGTAAATGCTGTATTAGTTACTAACCTAGTTCGCGTGCATTGTTATTTGAATTAGGTTAAACAAGCTTATCAGTATGCTAAATTCTGCTCAATTAAAACTTGCAATGTGAGTCATTCTCTTTTTATCAATGGTTTTACTAAATCTCAAATTATTTTCAAATGTTATAATTACAGGGATTAAGTCGTGGTTATCTTAAATCACTGGCTAGTGGGGTATTGTGCACATTACTAATTTCTCACGGGTTAGGCTAATAAATCCTAACATTGATAAACGTCACTACTTGGGGAAAGACCCAATAGTGGTATGACCATCGTCACACGGGTGACAAGGCGCCAGATAAAAATAAGATAGAGGCCATTGTAATCGCTCTTATGCTGTAAATTATAACTATGTGTCATTTTGTAAAAATGAATGATTCACCAGTATTTCCCCGCTGACAAAAATATTTTTAAAACATGTTTCAGGCGACCTGCTGTAAATCAAGGAAAACGTGCTACGGAGCACTAACCAGCTTGAAGAGGTGGCTCAGTTAAAATGAATAAACATGTTTTAATAAATCAGGGAATTTCCTAGTAAAATTCCTCTATTGTAAACTACGAGGTTTATCCCGAATTATGAAATAAAATAATCGGGCATTTCAAGTTTTAAAAGATCCTGTTAAAAATCTTCCGCTGTCGCATTATAAATACCACGGGTTCCTGTCCCGCGGCTCCTGACCGGGTCAAACCAACGGTCTATACGATGCAAAAGGCGAAGTCATGGCCTTATATTTAGATCAAGCAAAAGAGTTGCTTCAATAGTTCAAGTCTTACAAGGTAGTTCACATCAACCGCTCCGAAAACAAGCCAGCAGACGCCTTGAGCAAGCTTGCTTTAACCTCTTTTCAACATCTTGCCAAAGATGTGAGGATTGAAGTACTCAAAAACCCGTCTGTTCTGCTGCGCCAGGTAAATGTGATCGAAGTAGGGCAGCCATCCTGGATGACCCCTATAATCCAATATCTGCAAGAAGGAATACTCCCGAAGAGCAAAGCAGAGGCCAAGAAGATTCAAAACAAGGCCCTGATGTAACATTCCCAAAATTTTTATAAAATATATAAAAACTTATGTTATTAAAAGAATGCATCATGGGTAAGTTGACCAATAAAAATATAAGGTGTTTTGGCAAACGTAGGAACCGCTTAATAATTAAAAATACTTTAACCTACTCTGTTTTTAATGAAACTTGGTTCAAAAGGTTGATAAAATTATTCTCGTTCTAAGGGCATATTTATTATTTTATAAAACGTCATATTTTTTAAGTTATAAGCACCAAATAAGTAAAGCAAATTGAAATAATTATAATGTATATAAATCAATAATATTAATTAAAACATTCAAATGTGTACGTAATTTTCCATAACAAAAATAATATATATAATATCATAATAAGAGACAAGTGCACGTGTGTGTATGTTGTGTACTTAGAATTCCTACACATATGTAGGAAATTAATCTTTTATTTTAAATAAGGTAATTAAATGAATTTAAAATTTATAAATCAAAGTACAGTACGTGGATTGAATGCATAAAAGGAAATTGTACGTGGCTCACTTTTGAAAGAGTAGACCACTATTGCGTGAAATGTAAGCTTTTCAGAATTCATATAAATAGAAGACATATACTTTCAAGTTGTTCATATCTTACATTCTCGTTCCCCCCTTGTCCAGAATTCTACTTTTAAGTATTGTAGCCCCTGATCACTGATACCCTGTCCAAGTGACGTAGGGCCCCGTAACGTATGTCAAGGCTCTGCCTAAATTCGTTGGGGTTCTGTCTCGTGACGTAGGGATAATATAGAATTGGGTTACTATACTTAATGTGAGTACACTAAATATTTTATTAAATAACCCATTGATCTAGGATTCCGTAATGGCTGTCGTGGTTCTACCCGACATAGTCGTTGGAATGCCGTCTCGGGGAGGATATTGCTAATGTTAAAATGGGTTATTATAATAACACGTGTACATTATTTATTTAACTAGATTATTCCCAAGAAACCCTTACGCGAAGTCTAAGATAACAATGTGAGTTTATCCTCTTTTTGTTAATCTTTTTAGTAATGTCTTACCAAACCTTAAATGTTTTACAATGAAATTTAGCAGTGATTGAGTCTTTGTAGTTCTTCAATTACTGCCGGTATGCTGGGGTTTTGTATACAAAATTTACTACACTGTGAGTAGTAAGTCGGGATGACAATACGTTACCATTGGACAATGAGTTAGCCAATGGGTAATATGACCCACAAGTCAGGATTGACAGTACTAATGGAGTAATTGTGTAGAAATAAACAATGTGATCGCTCTCAATACTGTTCACTGTGACTTTCTATTTAAACTTGATTAAACTGGGATTCACTCACCAGTATTTCCTGCTGATAAAATGTTTTAAACACGTGTTTCAGGTAACTTAGTACGAAACCAATAAAAGCCAGCTGGAGAGCACTGAAGGCTTGGAAAAGTGGCAATAAAGTTACCTAAAATAAAATAGATGTTTTTAATAAATAAAATAGGATTTATTCCTATGGAAACATGTGTACTACGAAATTGGGTTTTTCCCATATATAATTGTATTTATGGTGGTTTACTCTGATCAAATATTTCCTAACTACGGTCCTGATGAAATTTTTCTGCTGCCAAATTAATAAACACCGATACCACCGAAACTGGCTCGCGGCCGCTCGTTCCAGGGAAATAGGGATCGGGGGTTGTGACAGAAGGAGGTATCAGAGCCTAGCCACTGGTTCAAGCCAAAGAAGTGTTCTGCTGACACTTAAATTTTAAATTCTGTGTTAGGAAATAACTTATGTGATTATGTGTTTTATATTATTTGACTATTTGTTAGTCTACAATATGGGTAAGCAAAGAATTTCGGACATCTATCGTCAACTAGATAGTTCACCAAAAGATAAGGGAACCTCATTTCAACCAAATCCCTCAGGATACTCAGCAGATACTGAGGAAGGAATATTTATTCGTAAGGCACAATCTAAGAAACCATTTACCACTAAGAAGAGAAGTTGGATTATTAGCAAAAGTCGAGAGAAAATAAAGAAGTCACAACCAAAGGGAGCAATAATTAATCAGGAAATAAATACACAAACTCAGGAAACAGGCAATAACTTACCATGGGAAGGTGAATTAGATGAACAATGGATAAATCTCCATATATTAGCCACTACAGCAGTAAATGTTAACTTATATTAAATAATCGAACGGCCAAACCAGTACCAGCACCTATGCCACCCATGAGCTAGAAACTTTAAAAGAACTTCGCCTATTAAATAACAACTTAATAGAGACTGGAGATAGAATAAACCTTACATAAAAGCATGTTGAGCATAATACTTCTATAACTTAGATAGACTGAAATAAATTACGGATGTATAATCACTAGTGTCTTTTGAATTTCAATTATAGCTTGTAATAAATACATATATATATATATATATAAGTCGAAATTTTTAATCAATCTATTTTATGATTGTACCCAAATGTTTGTACTAGAAATTTGTCTGTGATAATTAATATCACCTACTCAAATAATATCATAATATGTATACGTTAAAATAGTTAAAAGAATCATGAAATATTTTATTTAGAAATGGGAATTGACCAGTTAAAATAATTACCTGATTAATTATTAATACATGTTTTAATATTATCATATATGTCATTAGATCTGACATATAAAATGTACAAATGTAATCATTTGTATACCTATAAAAACGTATTTAAATACATTCAATTGTTAATATACATCAAACTAAGTTAGTTATTAACAAAGCAGTCATGTTTATGATTCTCTTTTGAAACCAATCATTTACTTTGGTTTAAAATACATATTGAAATATATGGTATAAAGCTTTAAAACTTTATGGTTTTAATAATATTATTTCAAAATAATTTATATTTAAATAAATAAAACCGAAGCTATTAAATTAACCGAAAGGATTTTAAGAATTAATAAAATTTAAAAGATTGCTTTAGTGGATCTAGCCAAAGCAAGTTTTGAAAACCCAGGTATACCAATTTACCACTCCATTTTATCCCTTCTGGTTTATAACCAGTTGTCCATAAGACTTCATACTTTCATAATTTTGTGAAATAATTAAATGTTGGGATTACTTGTTAAGGTTTCTATTAAAATACTTAGTAATAAAATAGATGGTTAAATGAATATGATGGGTATTCATAATTAAATAAAATCATTTAAAATTTTTAGAGATTTGAGTTGGTTGGACTACGTAGAAAGGCCTAACTAAACGTTGAAAGCATCTCTACAGATCTTTAATATTAAGGTATGTCCAGAATAGGTGTTATGCATGGAGATAGTTAATGTAAGATTATAAGATTTACCAGTCTTATTAGTTATAGGATTGTGTATCCTAAAGTATAAAGAAAAGTATTCGAGTCGCTGGCTAAAGTATAATAGTTAAAATAATACAATTCTATTATATTTGAAATGTATATATACACTATAATACATTTAAATAATATATACGTGTATATATATATATATTCATATATATATGTATATATATATATATATATATATATATTAGGATACATGTAAAACTATAAAGAGAGGGTATGATAAAAATGGTCATTATATATCATGATAATCATATATAAATAATCAGGTTTTCATTCTCTATTATTTAGAATATTCTATTTAAAAAGAAGTAATAAAATTTTTATGATGTATAATAAAAGGAGAGAAAAGATGGGTTTAATGGTTTAAACAATCGATACATATAAAAGAGATTGGATAATTAAATTTTTGAAGTAAGGATATTGCAACAGTGAAAACATCTTTTCTTATCCTACTTAAATCAATAATTTAGTATCTATTTATTTATTTTACCTGACACGTTAAAGTATTCCCAAACATTCATTTTTCAAACTAGAATTAAATAGATGCCCCACATAAGAATAGTTGACTCAAAGGTGTGTTTAGTACTTTTGTCCTTTATATATAACTTTATTTAAAATTCAGATTACAATCTTAATATTGTAATATCTTTAAATAAATTACTATTGTATGGGATATACATACATATTTCAATACATGTATATTACTCAAATATATTTAGAATTAATTTTTGAAACGTCAAACTTTGTATTACTTACTATGTTATGTGTTTTAAGTTTATACTATATTTAATCTTATATATATATATATATATCCGCTATATTATGAATTACAGAAAGTAATTTATGTATAGTATATATATCTCTTGGTAACCCATAAATACAATGTCATGGGTCACATATGCACATATTTTTCTAAATAATGCCTCTCAATCTTAAATTGATTCTTATAAAGGGAAATGTAGGAATATGATAATTGAAATAGATATATAGATGGTTACTTGAGGAGAAATTATTAAGGTAATATAAATAGTGAGTCTTGTATATTTTAACCCATTAATTAAAAATGAAATTATTCTTATGAGTCCAGAAAGTTTATATTTGGACTAATTTATTTTATTTATCCATCCTTTGATTCCAAAATAATATATTCAGTAAGTTTAACAGAAGTTTATTTCAATATATTACTTTTATAAAATGATAAAATAAAGTCATGGAAATAAGCTTGATGATTGGTACCATCGAATGTATAGTTATTATTTTTGTATATATTCCGTAAGTTTAATATTAACTAAAGATTTGAAATTTTATACACATATATGCATATACCCAATAGAATTCCTTGATGATATACCCAATATAATATCTTCTGTAAGATAAACATAAGAGAAAATATCATTGGTAGTTCATATGAAAACATGAAGTTATTATAAGAATATACCATGAAATTACTATGTTGTAAAATGCCATCTGTCTCAATAAAATATTCCTTGTGATGGAATCTAATAAAGTTAGCTGTAAGCATACTTATTACATTGAAACTAGCTATAGTATCAATGGAGACAATGATATATTTGAAACTCCATTCTCCAACCAAAAGAAAACCACCACCATAATAATGTCTATGCTTAAATGAAAGAGTTAGGATATTAATATTCACTGGTAACAACCAGGACAATATTTAGACTTGAACCTAAGAAGAATGCCTTAGTATAAAGCTTTGAGATAAGCCAATTACTTGCATAGATAAAGTGTGATGGTTATTGGTATCCCGTGAGGATGATGACTAGAACAGTGCTTGTATGATAAATAAGCGATAACAACTGGCCACTCTTATTTCTTGTTTATTAGTACTACTCGGTTCTAGAATATGATCCATCATGAGAATACTGATTTCCTTGTTTCTTGATGCAAACCATAATAAACGATGTACCTTTAAAATCACGATTTGAGAAAATCTATTTATGAGAAATACAATGATAACTATCTCTCCGGCAAGGCTGGGTATGGTGGAGTAGACTCTCCAGTTTGTCCGGGTAAGATGGGGGTACCTCTCCGGCGAGACCGGGTGAGATGGGGTATATGTTATGATAATGGAATTCCCTAAATAGTACCATGACCTGATGTCTGACCTGTTTTTGGAAATATGAATCTGTTAAATACATTGACCTTATGAATGATGTGTATATAACAGTATGTGAAATATATGATTATATAGACATGTATGTCTATGATGAAATCCAAAGACCATATTGATTAACAATTAGGAATTAACCACGAACATGTGTGTCAATGATAATTTTAGACTTATCAGGAATCTTCCGTATACGTCTATAATTTCAATATCAAACATTATTTCGTTTGATCCTCCGTCTCGAAATTCGCGCGACAAGATGAACGACAGAAACTCTTTAAGTTGGAACGCCATCGAAATTATAAGAAATTCCTCTTGTGTTACCTTAAATTATTGACGCATTAGGAAACCTATGCTAAAAAACGAAACATCTAAAAACATACACTAACAGTAATGTTACTTTCATTCAGAACTCTTGAATCTCCGAGAATAGTTCTGGTCAAAGTAAAATAGAATTCAAAGCAAGGACCAGAATATACCTATAAACTAAGCTAACTAAAAATATTCATCCATATTTCAGGAAATCTCAAGGACGAGATTTAAAATAAGGTGGGGAGGATGTAACATTCCCAAAATTTTTATAAAATATATAAAAACTTATGTTATTAAAAGAATACATCATGGGTAAGTTGACCAATAAAAATATAAGGTGTTTTGGAAAACGTAGGAACCGCTTAATAATTAAAAATACTTTAACCTACTCTGTTTTTAATGAAACTTGGTTCAAAAGGAAGATAAAATTATTCTCGTTCTAAGGGCATATTTATTATTTTATAAAACGTCATATTTTTTAAGTTATAAGCACCAAATAAGTAAAGCAAATTGAAATAATTATAATGTATATAAATCAATAATATTAATTAAAACATTCAAATGTGTACGTAATTTTCCATAATAAAAATAATATATATAATATCATAATAAGAGACAAGTGCACGTGTGTGTATGCTGTGTACTTAGAATTCCTACACATATGTAGGAAATTAATCTTTTATTTTAAATAAGGTAATTAAATGAATTTAAAATTTATAAATCAAAGTACAGTACGTGGATTGAATGCATAAAAGGAAATTGTACGTGGCTCACTTTTGAAAAAGTAGACCACTATTGCGTGAAATGTAAGCTTTTCAGAATTCATATAAATAGAAGACATATACTTTCAAGTTGTTCATATCTTACATTCTCGTTCCCCCTTGTCTAGAATTCTACTTTTAAGTATTGTAGCCTCTGATCACTGATACCCTGTCCAAGTGACGTAGGGCCCCGTAACGTATGTCAAGGCTCTGCCTAAATTCGTTGGGGTTCTATCTCGTGACGTAGGGATAATGTAGAATTGGGTTACTATACTTAATGTGAGTACACTAAATATTTTATTAAATAACCCAGGAGTGATACCCAAAATATATCAACCCTCCAAAATATTTCTGACACCCCTATATGTTTTTAAATACACCCCGTATGTGAAAACCGAGCCCGAAATACAATATAGTATTAAAAATAATTAAAAACAAGAAATATTAAGTTGAGGCGGGCCGCGTAGGACCTCCCCCAACACTCACGCGGGCGGTATCAAGGCTGAAACTGAATTCGTTGATTTCTTTAGTTTAGGCGGGTAGCGTAAGAGTTCCCGTTAGTTGATGCGGGCCGCTAGTGTACCAAATGGTGGCGCAGCTCGGTGATGACACGTGTCATCATCGTGGCGGAGCTACACAGTGACCGAGATAAGCTATACGTTGACCTGGAGTCAACGCGGGCCGCGTAAGCCCTGCCCGTATGTTACGCGGGCCGCGACAAACCTAGAATCAGCAACTATAAATAGATGGCCTCGGGTCTCAGTTGAAACTCATTCACAATTCATTCTCAAATCACAATTTCTGATAGTAGAGATAATACGCGGGTATTATACCCCCCTAATTAGTGAAGTTCTGCTCCGTTGTAAGTATTATAACCCCTGGATACGTATTAGATACGCTGCCCGATTGATCTAGGATTCCGTAATGACTGTCGTGGTTCTACCCGACGTAGTCGTTGGAATGCCGTCTCAGGGAGGATATTGCTAATGTTAAAATGGGTTATTATACTAACATGTGTACATTATTTATTTAACTAGATTATTCCCAATAAACCCTTACGCGAAGTCTAAGATAGCAATGTGAGTTTATCCTCTTTTTGTTAATCTTTTTGGTAATGTCTTACCAAACCTTAGATGTTTTACAATGAAATTTAGCAGTGATTAAGTCTTTGTAGTTCTTCAATTACTGCCGGTATGTTGGGGTTTTGTATACAAAATTTACTACACTGTGAGTAGTAAGTCGGGATAACAATACGTTACCATTGGACAATGAGTTAGCCAATAAGTAATATGACCCACAAGTCAGGATTGACAGTACTAATGGAGTAATTGTGTAGAAATAAACAATGTGATCGCTCTCAATACTGTTCACTGTGACTTTCTATTTAAACTTGATTAAACTGGGATTCACTCACCAGTATTTCCTGCTGATAAAATGTTTTAAACACGTGTTTCAGGTAACTTAGTACGAAGCCAATAAAAGCCAGCTGGAGAGCACTGAAAGCTTGGAAAAGTGGCAATAAAGTTACCTAAAATAAAATAGATGTTTTTAATAAATAAAATAGGGTTTATTCCTATAGAAACATGTGTACTAAGAAATTGGGTTTTTCCCATATATAATTGTATTTATGGAGGTTTACTCTGATCAAATATTTCCTAACTACGGTCCTGATGAAATTTTTCCGCTGCCAAATTAATAAACACCGATACCACCGAAACTGGCTCGCGGCCGCCCGTTCCCGGGAAATAGGGATCGGGGGTTGTGACATGCATTATGAGATGAATGGTGGTATCTTATACCGGAAGTCCTACTTGGGGCCACTATTGCGCTGCGTGGACCCCCAAGACGCGAATTACTTGATTAGGGAGATTCACGAAGGGATATGTGGCATCCATGCAGGCCCACGCATGGTTGTCGCGAAGATCATGAACGCTGGGTATTACTGGCCAGGGATGCACGTCGACGCCCTGAAGGAGCTGCGCAAATGCGACTCCTGAAGGACCAAGGACCCCGATCTCTCAGTAGTTTAACTTCATATAACCCTATAACCAATTAAGTTGTACATTTGTTTTTGAAAGGCCAAGAACACACACTCATCATACTACTGCTAAATTACACCTTACTCAAGATTAGAACCTGATTCTTATCCAAAGAGGCTATGCTTTTTACCACTGGGCTTCAACCCAAGTGGCCTAATGA
>JARYGA010000150.1:0-15655 GCA_030545235.1 Helianthus tuberosus | reverse complement strand
ACTTATAAACTTGGATCCATAACGTATGTCCCCTGTGTTTGCCAAAAAACCAATGTATTTATATTTTGATTTAAATGAATACCGAATACCTCAGGGCAAAACCCATGATATCCTGAAATGAATCCTTAGCATATTTGGGATAAACCCTGATATCTGGGGATAAACCCTAAATTTCATGCGCTACAGGCGAGAGTGTATAAACTCCAATTCTTAGAAAGGTGAAAACCTTTAAACCTTAGAGAGTATGAAAATACCCTTTCGCGAGAGAGGGTGATCAATCCTCATATACCTTAAGGATCCAGGGTATAGCCAACACTAACGAAATTGTCAGCCACTTTTACATGAACTGGTCCCGCTACCTTGAACTACCCCTGGATAACTTGCGCTCCAGGCGGGGTGTTTAAACCCAATTCGTGAGAAAGGTGAATACCTTTAAACCTGTGAAGGGATCAGGATCCCTTAAACGTGAGAGAGGGGGCCAATCCTCTAATCTTTCGATTTATCCTGAGCATATATTCTGGAGCTATATCCTGAAACATATGCTGCAAAACAACTGTAAACTAAGGTGGGTGTTAGCTTGGCTAACACCCCTCCGATGCTTAAGTCAGTAGTGGGTTCAAGACAATAAACAAAAATATATTTAAAAATAGAATACATACCATTCCGGGATAGAAAATAAATTCTACTCTTACTTGAAATAAAGCTTCAAATGTATTGCATTCCAGGATCTTGGTAGCATATCCCCTTCCATATTCCTGAGTCGATATGCTCCTTTCCCTGCTTCAGACTCGACTTCATAAGGTCCTTCCCATTTCGGAGCTAGCTTGCCATCGGCAGGATTAGTGGTATTTTGAAAAGCCTTTCTTAGCACCCAATCACCAACTCGAAATCTTCTAGTCCTTATGTTTTTATTATATGCTCTGGATATTCTTTGTTGATATGCTGCTATCCTTAGCCTTGCTGCATCTCTTTTTTCGTCTATAGTATCCAAATCCTGACATAAGACTTCAGGATTCTGTTCAGGATTCTGCAGCATAGATCTTGCAGTAGGTATCGTCATTTCTGTTGGAATCATCGCCTCCGCTCCAAATACCAAGGAAAACGGGGTTTGGCCGGTTGCATTCTTTACCGTTGTCCTATCAGCCCACAAAACAAAGGGTAATTCATCTGCCCATCTTCCTTTTTTGGCCCCAAGTCTCTTCTTTAAGTTATTGACTATTATCTTGTTTGAAGATTCAGCTTGTCCATTCGCTTGAGGATGTACCGGAGTAGATGTAACCATTTTGATTCCCCAACTCTTGCAAAAGTCGGTAGTCCTTTTGCTTATAAACTGGGACCCATTATCACAAATGATCTCTGCTGGCACTCCAAACCTAGTCAGGATATTCCTCTTTATGAAGGATACTACTTCTTGGTCTCTAACTTGGACAAATGCTTCAGCCTCAACCCACTTGGAGAAATAATCTGTCATAGCCAACATAAAAACTTTTCCTCCCGAAGCTTTTGGTAACTTCCCTACTATATCCATCCCCTATTTCATGAATGGCCAAGGGGAAACTACAGGATATAGTGGTTTAGCTGGTTGATGTAGTATGTTACTATGCCTTTGACATGCATCACATCTTCGAGCATATTCTGCAGCATCTTTCCTCATCGTTGGCCAATAATATCATGTCCTTAATATTTTCGAGAACAATGATCTGCCCCCAGTGTGATTACCACAATCCCCTTCATGTATATCCTGAAGTACTTCTTGGGCTTCAGGATCCTCCAAGCACCTCAAATACGGTCCTGCAAGAGATTTCTTGTATAAAACATTATTTATAATAGTGAATCGTGATACCTTCATCCTAAATGCCTTAGGATTTTCATTTCCGGGGATGTGTCCTTCTTTGAGATATCTCACAATTGGAGCCGTCCAAGATTTAGGATCCTGTTCAGGATATCCCACCTCAGGATCCTGAATACCCGCTACTGCTTTATCCTGAGGATTCGTTGCAGGATATAAGACATGTAATATTGGTATTTGGGTCCCTTCAGGTATCCTGATTGATGATCCCAAATTTGCTAAGGCATCTGCTTCAGCATTATCCTCCCTTGGTACCTGTTCAAGTGTAAAAACATCGAAATATCCTGCTAATTTTTTGAGAATATCAAGATATTCTATTAACTTCTCACCCTTAACTGCATAGGATCCATTAAAATGGTTAGTAATTAACAAAGAATCAACATATACTTGTAAGTTTTTTATATTCATGCTCTTAGCCAATTCTAATCCTGCAATTAAAGCCTCATATTCTGCTTCATTATTGGTAGCAGGAAATTCACACCTAATAGCCTGGGGTAATATGTCCCCCTGTGGCGATTTTAGTAGTATTCCTAATCCTACTCCTCTTATATTAGATGCACCATCAGTATATAATGTCCAGGATCCTGAGGATTCTCCTAACTGTTGAACTTCTAGGTCTACCTCATCCTGAATGTCACTACTAAAATCAGCCACAAAGTCAGCTAAAGCCTGAGACTTTATGGCCTTTCTAGGTTCATATACTAAATCATAAGCACTTAACTTTACTGACCACTTAGCCATTCTACCCGACATTTCCGGTTTCCTAAGTACACTTTTGACAGGATAATTTGTTTTAACGTGTATCCTATGTGTCTCAAAGTAGTGTCTAAGTTTGGTTGACGCCATAACTAATGCTAGTATCAATTTTTCTAAATGAGAATACCTAGTTTCAGCATCTAACAAACTCTTACTAACATAATAAACAGGATATTGCTGACCTTCATGGTCTTTTATAAGAACGGCACTTACAGCATTCCCTGATACAGCAAGGTACAGGGATAGTGGTTCACCATTTTCAGGTTTCATCAGTAGAGGTGCGGTTGAGAGATATCGTTTCAAATCCTGTAGGGCTGCTTCATGCTTCTCACCCCACTCGAATTTTTGTTTTCTTCTTCAGGATATCATAAAAATCCTTGCATTTTTCTGAAGATCTTGAGATAAATCTATTCAATGCTGCCACTCGCCCTGTTAGTCGTTGAACATCCTTCATATTTGAGGGTGATTTAATATCCAAGATGGCTTTAATCTGCTCCGGGCTTGCTTCTATTCCTCTTTTGGTCACCATATATCCTAGGAATTTTCCTGCTCCTACTCCAAAATGGCACTTAGCAGGATTCAGCTTCATATTATACTGATCCAGGATATCAAATGTTCTTTTAATATCCTGGAGGTGATCCTGAGCTTTCTTTGACTTTACCACCATATCGTCAATGTACACCTCCATGGTGTCCCCCAGTTTGTCTTTGAACATCATGTTTACCAATCTTTGGTATGTTGCACCTGCATTTTTCAACCAAAAGGCATAGCTGTATAACAATAAATACCTGTTGGTGTCATGAAGGCAGTATCCTCCTGGTCAGAAGGCTCCATTTGGATCTGTTGAAATCCTGAGGATGCATCCATGAAAGTCAGCATTTCATGCCCAGCAGTGGCATCTACCATTGCATCAATGTGGGGGAGAGGAAATGGGTCTTTAGGACAAGCTTTGTTCAAGTCTGTGTAATCTACACAGACTCTCCATTTCCCGTTTTTTCTTCTGTACCACAACCACGTTTGCTAGCCACCTTGGGAACTTGACTTCTCTAATCATTTTGGACTTCAACAATCTTTCAACTTCCTCTTGAATAATTGTATTTCGTTCAGGAGCAAACTTCCTTCTTTTTTGTTGCACGGGCTTGAATGATTTATCGATTCCAAGCTTGTGAGTGATAATATCTTTGGATATGCCTGTCATATCCTCATGCTTCCATGCAAACGTCGACATCCTGCATTTTAAAAAGTTAATTAATCGCTCTTCAATATCCTGAGGGATATTGGTTCCCATGAGCACCGAAATATTGGGATTATCCTGGTCTAGGATAATTTTCTTCACATCCTGCTCCGGATCCTCCACGATATCCTGGGCCCCGCGTCTTTAATTGCTATGCTGCACTAGGTTTGGTTGAGGATTTCATCGAGGATGAGTAGCATTCTTTCGCCTCCTGCTGATCGCTATCAACTTTAACAACTCCCCAAGGGGTAGGTATCTTGATGCATTGGTGATATGTTGATGGCACAGCCTTCATATCGTGAATCCACGGTCTTCCCAGTATAATGTTATAGCAGGATAGAGAGTCCATCACACAGAAACGTTGTATAGAGTTGACTCCTTCAACGTACACCGGTAACTTTATCTCTCCCACTGTGTTTCTGGCCTCTCCACTGAACCCAACGAGCACGGTAGACTTTGAAGTGATATCCATTGGAGATACATTCATTCTTTTAAGTGTTTCTAGTTGGATTATGTTGACGGAGCTTCCATTATCAACCAATATCCTGCGTACAAAATGGTTAGCCACATATAACGTTATTACCAGAGCATCATGGTGAGGATCCTGGACAGTATCCCTGTCATCAGCATCAAATGTGATCACTTTGTCGGTTGTGAGTGTAGTCATCCTGACAGGTTTGTCCCCCCTTTCGGCCTTAGCTTCTTTTGCATGTCTTTTTGCTGCCGAATACGAAGTCCCACAAATGTCGGATCCTCCCGAAATGAAGTTGATTATCTTGGCATCCGTGGGAGGTGATGCTGCTCGCTCAGGATCCTTCTCAGTATCCTGACCCTTACTCTTCTTTCTTCCTAAGAGATCTTTCAAATATCCCTTGCTTAGAAGATAGCTTATTTCTTTCCTCAAAGCGATGCAATCCTCAGTCATATGCCCAAATCTTCATGGAAAGCACACCATTTTGATTTGTCTTTCCAATCCGCTTTTTGTTGATTCTTTCGAGGCCATCTTGCCTTGTCCCCTAGACCCTGCATGGCATACATCAATTCAGGAATGTTAACAGAAAAGCAATATTCAGATAATTCAGGATACTCTTCAGGATCCTCATCTTCGACAGCATTCACTCTTTTGTTCTCATTTCTGCCATATGGCTTAGGCCGATACGACTTGAATGAGGATTCCGACTTCCTGTTAGTCGACTCATAAGTGTTGGATGAGTTCATCCTTTCTTGCATCTTTCTGTCATCTTCCAACCGAATGTATCTTAGGGCCCTGTTCCGAGCTTCATCCAGGTTCCTGCATGGGTTCATTACAAGGTCTTGATAAAATTGAGAATCCTTTTGCAACCCCATCTTGAAAGCTTGCACAGCTGTTGCAACATCAAGATGAGGAATGTCTAGTGATTCCCGGCTGAACTTGTTCACATAATCCCTAAGGGATTCCTGAGGCCCTTGTGTTATCCTGTAGAGATCACTTGTTAATTTTTCGAAGCTTCTACTACAAGAAAACTGACTATTAAATAAATTTACTAAATGAGCAAAAGATGTAATTGAATGTGGAGGAACATTCAAGAGCCATTTCAAAGCTGATCCTGTCAAGGTTGAACCAAAACCCTTGCACAAGCACGCTTCCTTGAGATCCGGAGGGATAGGGTTGATCTCCATCCTTTCCCTATACTGAGCAATATGCTCTTCAGGATCCGTTGTTCCGTCGTAAAGCTTCATGTTGGGGGTTTGGAACCTCTTTGGGATCTCAGCATCACAGATAGGATATGCAAAACGAGATATCTTGTGGCTGTCTTGAGACACTTCCGGGATTGGCTGGACCACCCCGGGTACACTTGATATCATGTCCTTCAACTTCTGAAGTTCCCTAGTAAGTGCCGATGTCACACCTGTATCCTGCATAGATCCACTATTGTTAGTAGCATGAGTATTATTATTATTTGACACGTTACCCGTTGGAGGATTTTGCCCATATCCTGAAGCATATCCTGAGCTCCTTATGGTCGACATCCTGACCGAGGAGGGTATTTCAGGAGTATGATTTTGAGGAAGGCTGGGCACAATATTCCCCCTGTTATCCTCAGTATACACAGCAGAACTGAAGTTCAAAGTTCTGGGTTGCAATGGAGTGACAATATCCTCAGCAGATCTGCTCGAGCCAGACTTCAGGAGTTGTATTTCCCTTAAAAGCATTTGGTTTGTCTCTTGCTGCTGCCTCATTTGTTCCTGCACACTTCCAAATAAGGTTAAAATTTCGTCGTTAGAAGCTAAAACAGGGGCAGATTCCTGAACACTGCGGGTAGGGATAATATCCTGAGGTCGTGTAGAGGCTGGCATTCTTGGAGGAGGTGGTGGAAGCACCGAACCTGTAGTAGCAGAAGTCGTAGCAGACACAGTAGAGGAACTCATGTTTGATCTTGAGGCCATTATAGACAATGTGGCAAAAAGTTTTGAAAATAGATAACCGATTAACGATTTACCAAAAAATTTTAGTAAAGAGAGCACCACTTGCCCCACGGTGGGCGCCAAATTGTTTTGGTCAAAAATTACCGAAGCAATTTAGTGATCAAATTAGTAATGTGAGGTAGTGTGCTAGAAAGTTTATTGAAAATATGCTTGTTAAGTTATTTAGAAAATCAGTATTCAGGATACGGCTCAGGATATTGAGCTGTATCAACGATCAAACAATGAGCAAACAATGAGCAAAAAATAAAGGAAATGACACGAGATGTACGAGGAAAGCCCTTGATCAATCTAGATCGCCGGCATAAAACCTCGGGAGCTGACAATCGCAGCTGCCTTGTCCTTCTTATTGCTTTAAACTTCAGGATACAGTGCAGGATATAGACCAGATCGCTAAGTGTTACAATGATTTTGTGAAAATTGCTAGAGAGCAAGTGTTAGAGTGTAGCGAGAGTGATTGTGATGTCCCAGTTGATCTGGTATACCCACCTATTTATAGTAATGAATTACAAACAATAATCCCTACAAATATGGGCTACTCCGAATATTCCATTATGAACGTTATTGACCGAGTAATACGGCTTCAACGTCTTCATTTGAACGACTTGGACCGAGTCTTCCGCGGAATAAGTCTTGTGAACGTTGTTAGCTTCTATCCCACGTACCTGCACGTAATCCATTAGTAATCTCGAGGATACCATTCAGGATGTTACCAATATCCTGAATCAGCATCCCGGATGTAAACAGATACTACATAAACAAGATATAGATCAAGATATTTTCCAGGATATGGGCTCAGAATTTCACCCATAACACCTCTGTGATTATACACCTTGGTTCATTAGTTATCCAATTAATATGCATGATTCCGTTAATTGCCTATATGTTGACTGTTATGCCCTTTTCACCATAAAACGTGATTTTTAAAGATGTAAAAGAGTAGAAACCTTAGTTACTGATTTATAAACTTGCACCCAAAATTTGACATCAGTTTGAGGTGTAGATTGAGAGTTATGCTCATTAGCGTAATTAGAAAGTTTTTAGCGATTAAACGACATAATTAGCATATAGCCTATTTAAACCCACTTTTTGATATAAAATTTTTACCCACTGATGTAATATAATATTTTGGGATTTTTAAAGATTTTTATTTAATTTTAGGCTGAGCATAACTTAGAGTTATAAGCTTGAGTCGGTAATTGTCGGTTTTGCCCTTTTGGGCTATAAAATGAGTTTTACATATCTTTTTTACCCCAAACCTTTTGCAACTGATTTTGTATGATAAATAAATTATTTTAAACCTTCTGGAATAATAAAAATATCAGTTTTCTATATAGAACTCGGAAACGGCTTCTAATCGCCTTTTTAAGCGTTTTTAACGCATAGTATGTGCTAAAAACTATTTTAAACATATAAGGGTTGATACCTACTGATATTTTAGGTAAATTATAATATCTTAACAGTAAGCAAAAGTTTTTTAACTCAGACTTCAGTTTTGAACTTTTCGGCTTATGTGAAATTACCAAAATGCCCCTACGGTGCATAGTTTGGTTATAATTGATAAATTTCACATATATGCAATACCCTACTGTTATAACTTATTAAATTAAGTATTTTGATTAATGATATCAGACCTGTAACTCAGGTTAATACTTAAACTCTTTTACAACCTTGTAAATGACCAAAATACCCCTACGGGGCTTAGTTTGAGTTTAAATTCGTTTCGGGCATAATAAAAGATATCTTACTGATGTCACAACATATTTGAGGCATATTAACTTAGGAAACCTGTAAATGACTCTCATGGTCACCCGTTACGCCTCTTGCGCGTTCGGTTTATGTAACTAGTTTGCATAAATTAGCCGAAACGGGTCAAACCTTATCGGTTTTATCTCAAAATCCAGAATGTGTTTAGATTACCCATATTAAACAAGTCTTCAAACTTTTTGGGTCTAAATCACATTCTATTCCGGTCTTCGCTTAATCGAGCGTTTGAACCGTATCTATCTATAAAACTAACCGGTCTAAGCTTAAAGCTTAACTAAAGGCCGTTAGGATTCTAATAGGTTATTATAAACCTTTGTTCCAAAATAGGAGACCCGGTAAAAGCTACCCGCATTTGCTAATTGTGAATTATACTTGCAAAGGTAAATACTTTTAACTTATTTTCCCTTATACGGGCTTGGGGTACGGTATATAAAATACCGCTTGGTCGGGCATTCGACCTTAATCGATTGGTGGTTAAGTATTATTGAGATGACCCGTTTAAATATGTTTTGTTTGCTTAACGCCTTTGGGGGGTTAATGACCATGTCCCGGATATCCTTGGCATCATTTTACGAAATGGCCACGACCTAAGCGCGGGGTGTAGGCGTACACCCGTCAGTGCATAAATAAATAATGTGGTGTGTCTATTGATCTTTAACCCGGCACGAACCGGGCTACTGAACGCATAAGGAACATGTAATCCTTTTACAAGTTTATATATTTAAATAATTATCCCAAGTTATAAAAATATTTATGCCACGAGCATCCAAATCAATTTTTAATCATTTTTAAAATGAGTCAGTTGATTGTATTTACCAGTGTAAACTGACGTATTTTCCCAAAAAGGTTAAGTGCAGGTACTACGCGAACTAGGCTGGCTACTCCTAGCATCAATAAAGAGTCTCGCAAGCTTAAGATGCCTAAAGTCTGTTGAACTACTGTTTTCCATTTTTGATCCATCTGTGGACAAACTTTCGACTGTTGTGATACTTGATATTACAATTTATTATAGTTGAAACATATCTATCTTTTGCTTCTGCTGTGCATTTAAATATTGTGTTGTTTGACTATTATGTTGCCAACCACGTCACGATACTCCCCACCGGGCCCATCGGTAATACGTGGAAAGTCGGGGTGTGACACGCCTGCTCCTTAATTTCGGGATGAAATTTTCTAAAGTAGGGGAGGCTGTAACAACCCGAATTTTCGGATCGTTACCCGTTTGCTTTTGCTTCGATTTGTAACCGTCTTGTATTCCGAGATTCGATATAAATAAAGGGTTATGTTATACTAAATACTTTTTCATCACACCGCACCACTACATGTTTAAACGCTTTATATTCGCAAACGCTTATGCAACACGAATTACAGAGAATTATGCTGTTTAAATTACTGAGAGTGTTTGTTTGTTCGGTAACCACTCACGCCTTCGCATTCGCTTATCACGACTAATACGCTAAATCGCAAACGCTGTTATTAGTAGTAGTAATGTTACGTTGTGTGTTCTTTTGTGCTCTACTTGTGTGTGCATATTATGTGTATTGTTACTCACAAACGCTATCGCAACGCAAACACAACGCTACTCGCACAACTCTATTTATCACACTAAAACGCAACGCGACCGGAAACTCAGTGCTACGTTAAGATACTTAAAGTACCAATACTAACTAACGCAACAAAACGCATTAAACGAGCATCTTATATGCAAAAACGAGGAATTCCCGCACAAAACAGCACCTTCGAACGAAGCCAAGCCGATTCGTACGAAGGCAGCTGGTTCGAGCCAAGGTCACTATGCGAACCCACCATCTCTATAAATAGCCAAGCCCCTCCTCATTCATTCTCACTTGCCGATTTCATACTGAAACTTTGCCGAATTGTTGTCCGACCATTTTCAAGTAAGATTTACCAGTTTTATTCAAATACACAACGTTTTCCACTTCGATTTTCCACAAGAATCACTTCATTTTCATCTAAAACTCTTATGTTCTCACTTAAAACTTCATCTTTTCACATAAACTTCCTCTTTTCTTCATAACTTCCCGTTTTTACAAAAATCTTCATCTTTTTCATTAAACCTTCTTCTTTTACAAAGGATTTACACTTAACCGAGTGTATTGGGACTAGCTACGGCTTCCCAAGTTAGAAATTTGTTGGTTTCACACTCATCAAGTGCTAGATCTAAGTAAAAACCTTTCAAAAACTTTCTTAAACTTGATTTTTACACCAAACCGGACCAAAAACGACATGTATCTCGTTCATTGAATAGTGGAACGAGGTAATGTCGAAACCAGCTTGAAAAGGACTCGAAAATACATCCGATTCAAGTGAAAACACAACACTGAACGCCAAAAACAGCCACGTTTGCGAACTGGACTGTTTTGTACGAAGGCACATGGCCTCGTACGAGGCAGCGCTGCCTTCGTACGAAGGCATTGGTTTTACACCTAACAGCCCGATTCCCACGCATGACGTAATCAAAGACCTCTCCGATTTAAGTTTAATCAGTAGCTTAAGGTTGGAGGGATGAACACTCGATTTTCCGAAGACAGACGCGAAGACACTCGATTTTGGACAACGGAAGCCCCACGGGTACGAAAACCCACCTTCGTACGAAGGCACCTGCTTTGTACGAAGCTTCTGTTTCCCACCGACACTCCGATTTTCAACCGTTTCGGCACTTTGGAGGACTCACACGTCTGTTCCCGTACGCAGGCTGATCCGGCACTCCCTTCAATCCATTGAGGATTATGTTTCTTGATTAGTACACGCTCTGTGAGTATACTCGAACCCATTTTCGTTTAACGCACTTTTGGGTGTTACATACGTTCTCTATAAAAATACAACACACAACGCAAACACTTTATAAACGCTAACCGCTCCCGCATGCTATACGTGATTTGTTGAATGCTTGTTACTATGCTTACACAATGTTTTGCTTAGCAACGATAGTACTATAGTTTGGACTCAGCTCCTGTGTGACAGGGGTTGCTAAGGATCACATTACCTTACTTCACGTGTTCGCTTTGGTGAACATGTGTCGCGCATACTCTACATCGCAGTCATGTGGTTAGGTTGTATCATTATTGGTAGTTACATGCTTCGCCCGTTACGTGATACATGCTGGTTATGCGTAAACGCTTTTATTCTATATCTATGCAAACTTGTGTACTCACCTTTACTTTATGTATTGACTTTTATTTTAACGTATGTGACAGGTTGATGGTCTGTTTGCTGCAATGGATTAGGAAGTCTAGAAACCCGCAAATAAAATCTAGGTTGTCGGATTGGTTTTGTTTAAGAGATTTGAACTCTGTGATGACTCTTTGTGAAATATTTGTTTATTGGTATGGGATAATGAACCTTTTAAATATTGTCATTTAATAGTTGTTATGGATTCTCTTGAGCAATCTGGTTCGCCTAGTGTCGCGCCCCGATGATTCCGCCATCGGTTGGAGTGTGACAGATTGGTATCAGAGCCATAACTATAGGGAATTAGGTCGAGTCGTGTAGAATTGACCTAGTATGTAGTCTAAGTACCAACAGACCAGCTTCGTACGAACCCAGTAGGGGCTTCGTACGAACCCACATTTTGCTAAACTCTCGTTCGAACCTACTATGTTGCACCTTCGTTTATTTGTGTAGACTAGGTCGAAATTTATGTTGTCGGTGATGCTAGGTTTCATCACTATATGGTTCATTGGTTGAAAGTGAATTATACATCCTAAATGACATTCATCCTCCAACACCTCCAACCCAGCACGTACAAATATAGCGATGATTTGTCATATTACACAATGCGTAAGTTGCAGCATAAGAAAACTTTGATTACATATATGTTATACATGACCCGAAGGTTGTAAAAAGGGTTGTGTACCACTCAAAATGGGATTGGGTGGAAAAATACAGATTTTTATACGGGTTAAACAAGAGCAGGCAGATTACCATGATAAACAAATTCAAAGGTTTGTAGCTATCAATTGTTTACTGTCCTGAGTGAAATGCTTGACCAATATCTTTGAATTAAGGAGTGTTTGATATTTAGCATCATGTATGCAATGCTTTTGTTACCGAAGAGATGTAGAAGCATAAGCTTATTGACTTCTTTGTGCAATTGATGGAAGTAAAAATTCAGTTTACTTTATTTATTATTGCCTTTTGGCTGATTATTTTTTTAATTTTTAAACAGACCGCGAAAGGTAACCATGAACTGAACACCCCTACTTCATACTATGTTCCATGGTATTGAATCATATTTCATTATGTTTTTATTAAATCTCAACAAATCCAAACTATTTTCTTTTGTTAAACCGCATGTACGCACGGGCTGTAACCTAGTCATTGTTATACAACAAAGATCTGATTTACTAATAAATAAATATATTAGAAGTTTATTTAATTTTTGACGTTTATAATGTTTAACTATCAAGATATTAACTTGAGCTTATAATAACTATTTTTTAGTTTTTTTTAACGGCCAACAGAATCAATCCCGAGCACTCTCGGGGCACCCACAGGACCAAACGGGGTACTCCGAGAGTAACCCGAGTCCACCACCAATTCCAGGGAAAACCCAGTAACCTACCCGCCCGTAGGCACGACGGTGAAATTACCGGTAAAACCGGTTTGGCTCAAGGATCGAACCCAGGTTTTCCAGGGTCTCCTAACATTGTCCACCAATGCCTCCTCCCCGGGTCTCCTATCATTGCCCACCAATGCCTCACTCTACACCAAGTGAGAGTTGAACTTGCATCTCTAAAAAGAAATGCAAGCTTTCCACCACTTGTTCTAGAGATCATTGGCACTATTTTTTAGTTATTGAAAGCATATGAATAATACTAATTATATAAATTTAATTACTAAGTGAATTATTATAAGCTATTAATTATGATGATAACTAATTAAATGTAGCAATTAAAATTTGAATTGCTACTATTATTTTTAAATAAATAATAATGTAGCTTCTAAACGGAAAAGGTTAATGACGGCCAACAATTTATATATGGTGTTAATATATATAAAAATCACGACTATATGTTTAACAATAATAAAGGAAGTTGCTTGCTACATAAAAGATATAACAATAATTTGAAAAGATTCTAGCATGATAGAATATTAACGTTTAATCAGTCTGGATCCAAAAGGTCAAAATACTAAAAATTTTAGACCCTTTATTTACAGTCTAAATCATTTGGTACAAGTTGTTGGTTAGTTAGGTGTGCAGGAGAAGAGATATCCCAGATAAAGGCTCACAAGTCCCACCATAAAAACATACAGCAATGGAAATCCCACCTGAGCCCTATGTCTCTTACTTCTCACCAAATCCTGCAACTCAAACCCATCAATAAATTGGTTATATCTTGTCAGATCATCAACAAGGCTTGTTACTTACTACATTATCATAAGACCACTTGTATTATCTATCACAACATCTAAGGCTGTCAACTAACGTTATGGCCGAATTTGCTTTTATGGTGGCAAGTGGCCTTGTGCATTTAACCTAACTAACGCTAAGTAAAAATATGCATAAAGATTATAAATGCTTGAGCAATTCAACTAGAAAATAGAGATAAAAAAAATGAATGGATTGATGACACACATACCAATTCTCCCTGTAAAAAGTGTTTCTCTTGAGCAACCGATCTTTTTTCTTCTGTTAGATGTAGAATGGTTGCTTTAGCCTGAGGATTTGTGTTCATCAAAGCAAGCCAAAAAATAATCCCACATGGCATAACCAAACTGATATATAACATAACTCACCTCGGTAAGCTTTGACTCGAGTTCTTTGACTTTTGACTTTATTGCTTCAACATCTTTAGCTAATAATTTCAGCTCTTCTGTATCGTCAATCTGCACAAACTCTTCATTTCTTTTTGCATACACCTGGCTCGGTTCTTCTATCTTTCTTGCATCATCTTTCCTCTTTGAAGATTCTTCCATCTTCGGTTTTACAGGTTCTTCTATCTTTCTTGCAGCATCTTTCCTCTTTGAAGATTCTTCCATCTTCGGTTTTACAGGTTCTTCTATCTTTCTTGTCACCTCTAAACTTTCACTGGGCACTTCCAAGCTCTCAGCAACCTGTAATTAGTTTAGCAAACATACTGGATAAACACCCACAAAATACAAGACATCAAGGTTAGCACTCGTCTAGAGGTGGCAAAATGGGTGGGTTGACCTTTAACACGTATATTTCATGTATATTTAGTGTAGGAAAAATGGTAATAAAAGAAATATACAGTCAGATATCTTTAAGCAAATTGAATTAATAGGTTGAAAACATTTGCATAAAACTTTGAGCAACTTCACAACCCATTCGACTCGTTTCACTTTTTTGTAAGTTTGTATGTCAGTCCATCATAGATGAAATTTAGCAAAAACGACGCCATTACACACAATAAGGTCTTACCGTGGCAGGAGAAGTATTTATGTCATCTTTGACTTCTCTGCTTTCATTACTGTCCACCAGCTTTAACGGTTCATTAACTGGTGACTGTGGTGGGGGGATGAGGATCACTTTAAGCTTCTTTTCATCAACAATTTTGCCATCCGCTTTAACAAACTGACAAATTGAAGAATCAGATAAACAAACTTACCATGAAAACCACACTCATAAGACACTAACCATGTTAGATGTGACATCCTCCTCCTTTGTCCCCTCTGGAACGACAGTACTTTGGATTAAGAACTTATCTTTGCTCATCATATCAGGAGGAGCTACCTTTGGCGCTTGCATAGTAACTGCATCATCTCAATAACAGTAATTAACATACACAATTTCTATAAATTCACTCAAATACATGTACTCGTAGAGTCACATCACATGATGCAATTTTATGGGAACCTTTATTCATAAAAAAGAAAGGTTACACGTTAGATAACCACCAACCCAAAAAAGTATCGTGTCAGACAAAATGCATAATATTTCTTCAGATTGGTAGTTTTGATCTGCAAATAACTAACTATTCATACTTTGCTTGATTGATATAGCAATTTCATATATACATTTTGTTAAAATTCCTGGTACTGAAACAAGAAAGATTACGGCCCTCAAATTAGATTTGATATGCATATAACATACCTGAAAATTCACAGGATGCATTTGGATCAATAACTCCAGCATTAGGTCGAACACAATACTTTTTTGGGTTTGTGGTTTTGATCTGCAAAATGGGAAGCAAGCGGTTGCAGTTTGACATTGAGATGAAAAATATAAGATGGAAATCTTCATCACCTTGAAAGCGACATGGTGATTGGTCTTATTGATCATTTGAACAGAACAAGAGCTTTGTTTCTTCAGTTCAACTGGTGCGAAACAAAAAACGAGGTTAGCAGATATATCCAAATGATCAGTTCTTCCTGTAAATAAACTTTTTCCAAAGCATGACTGATCATTTATCTTCTCTTCAGGTATATAATAATGTTTTTTTTTTGTATAAAAGGAGTGTTTGTTTTCTGAATTTCATTGGAACCACCATGCATAGTAAATAAAACAATCTAATCAGAGATAGATGATACAAACAAACAAAGAGCAGCTTAGCTTACATATGAACTTAAGTTGTTGCGCCTGAACCTCCAAAATTTCTGGT
>JARYGA010000149.1:15000-17439 GCA_030545235.1 Helianthus tuberosus | reverse complement strand
AGTGTCGCAATAGTAATTCAACCTAGTACGAGAGGAACCGTTGATTCGCACAATTGGTCATCGCGCTTGGTTGAAAAGCCAGTGGCGCGAAGCTACCGTGCGCTGGATTATGACTGAACGCCTCTAAGTCAGAATCCGGGCTAGAAGCGACGCGTGTGCCCGTCGCCTGTTTGCCGACCAGCAGTAGGGGCCTCGGCCCCCAAAGGCACGTGTCGTAGGCTAAGCTCGCGTGGCGGACGAGCCGCGCGGGCCGCCTTGAAGTACAATTCCCATCAAGCGACGGGTAGAATCCTTTGCAGACGACTTAAATACGTGACGGGGTATTGTAAGTGGCAGAGTGGCCTTGCTGCCACGATCCACTGAGATTCAGCCCTGCGTCGCTCAGATTCGTCCCTCCCCACCCAAGACCCCAACCCAAAAAAGTTCCTAAGGGTTTCTTCCGAGAGGCTGTGCTAGCACACTTGTGAAAATATCACAAGTGTTGAATAATTCTACGAGTGTTGGAAAATTTCACAAGTGTTCGAAATTTTACAAGTGTTGGCAAGAACCGCTTTCACAAGGGTATGGCAGATTATGATCCATTGAAAAACGTAATGTCTGTTCCTGACACTTTGCCTTTTACTCAGAATGTATATATAGGGGGACTAGGGGATATCCATAAACCCCGGGGTCCTCGCAAGGGTGGCTAGCAAAAACGCAAAAAGAGGCTAGACGTGTAAACTGACCACGATGCCTTTGTGAGCAGGCACAGTGCCTTGCCGAATACCCACATCGTTATAGCCATGCAGTGCCACCGTGCATTGTTAACACGCCAAGTGCCTTGCCCAAGCCCCACATCGTCCCAACTCGATGCCTTGTTAACAGGTCAAGCGTCATGCCCACAGGAGGTTATCGTAGTGAACGGGCGACGATGACTGGTGAGCTAGGCACGATGCCTTGTTAACATGCCAATGGCCTGACACACGCCACACGTCGTTCCAACACGTTACCCGGCAACAGGTCCAAGATGTCTGGCCACCGGGAATAACGACCAGGATCCATGTGACTTATTCGTGGTGATCCAACCACAACGGGCCCGAACAGGCCCAACGACACATCGGGCCCGAACAAGGCCCAACGAAGACCTAACCCGAGAACATGAAGTCGTGACCCGATAAGAACGCCTGTATAAAGTTTGGTGTCGATACGAGTATAACGGGCCCGATCCAAGGCCCAACCACACAACGGGTCCGATCAAGGTCTCCGGTCAACACATCGGGCCCGATCGGGGTCTCCGGTCAACAACCACGTCAAGTTTGGTGTCGAAACGAGTACAACTGGGACGATCCAAGGCCCAACGATACATCGGGCCCGAACAAGGCCCAATAAAAAAACAGACCCGAGAACGTGAAGTCGTGATCGCAAACCACGTAAGAATGTCCCGTGAACAACTTCACAAAGTTTGGTGTCGATCCGAGCATAACGGGCCCAACCCAAGGCCCAACGACATCGGGCCCGAACAAGGCCCGTTCAACACGTTGACCCGAAACGTGAAGCCGTGGCCCGACACCACCATAAAAATGTCCGCGAGCAACGGTGTCAACTTTCGTGGCGATCCGACGTACAACGGGCCCGATCCAAGGCCCAACGACACATCGGGCCCGAACAAGGCCCAAATGAAGACCTCACCCGAGAACGTGAACTCCTGTTCGCAAACCACGTAAGAATGGCCCGTGAACAACCTGTACAAAGTTTGGTGTCGATCCGAGCACAACGGGCCCGAACCAAGGCCCAACGACAAATCGGGCCCGAACATGGCCCGGTCAACACGTTGACCCGAGACGTGAAGCCGTGACCCGATACCACCATAAGAATGCCCGTGAACAACCGTGTCAGCTTTCGTGGCTATACGACGTCGTTTGGTGGTGTTACGAAGAATCCCGAGAAAACGAACGTACCGGGCCCGCAGGCCCGTGGGCCCGAATCCAGATTATTCTTTCCCAAGACCACCGTCAACTTGTCCCGATGGCTCACATGAAGTTTGGTGCCGTTCCGACCTCGTTTGATACGGTTATGGTTGAACCACACGGGCGCTCGGTCCCGACCCGAGCCCAGTCAACGTTTTGACCCGATCAGACCGGCCCGTGACCCGAAACCACCCTACTTGGGCCCTACAACAGCCACGTAAAGTTTCGGGATGATCCGACGTTCTTTCATGGGGTTACGGACAATCCACGTCAAACAAGCGTCACGGGCCGACCGAGCCGGGCCAACGGGCCCTCGGGACCCGAAAACTGAATTTCTTTCATCCAAACACCTTAAAACACGTTACCGAGGTCTCACGCAAAATTTCATGCCAATCCGACGTCGTTTGATGGGGTTTTGAAAAATTATGATTCCTCAAAAATTTAATGTTTGTTCCTGTCACTTAGCTTTTTGTGCAAAATGTATATATAGGGG
>JARYGA010000148.1:0-45331 GCA_030545235.1 Helianthus tuberosus | reverse complement strand
AATTGGTTCCCATCGTTTTCCGGCTACAACTTCATCGTCTTACAAAATGTATCACATTATCCGGGTCACCGGGTCTCCCTACCCTTGCCCAACAAGTATATCCGCATAACTAAATCACGTAACCAGACGTGGTCTTCACAATCTTGGGGTCTTTACCCATTCATAACGTAGTTTGCGTTATTCCAGACACCAACATTTCTGGTGACTAAGGTGGGGGGAGGAAAGATAAGTAAGCTGTCGATATGCTTGATTTCCTCCGCGAGTCTGTATACTCCTCGAAGTAGTCAACTGATTTGCCGCTTAATGGTAGAAGGAACGAGTATCGAGATCCTGAGGACGGTGAAATTTCAGAGGTCAAGAGCATAAAAGGGATCCTGATGTACGTGGCGGATCGAGGCATGCTGGTGGAGGACGTGGTGTTTTACTTCAAAATTTTCAGACAATATGCTGTCTTGTGATGTAGACACTTAACTCATGTTTTTGGTTATGTAACGTTTTGCACATGACGTTGCTCTTTATGGTGTCAGCTCAAGCTTCCCCATTTCGCGACTCGTATCCTCAACTGCAGTTGGTGTTACAGGAGCAACTTGTGTGGTTTTCATAACGCGAGGAATGGTGAGGGTTTATAGTTAGCATAGTGCGTTTACAGGGACCATCAAATCGGCTTATCGAGTGTTATAGATGCGAATATAGTAAGCGGTGCGGCCTGGAGCATTTCTACTAGGCGCGGGTATGTTCAGACAGAAGTGTTAGGCACGATGGTGCACGGGCGTCGATCTTCACAAGGGAAAACGAACTTCTCCACAGATGAGGGGGGTTGTCTGATGCAGGTAGATTTAAGGGGTGCAATGTCTGGCAGACAAAAAGAAACAGGATCGTGACCCCGTAAAGGTGTAGGTTCAGCAGGCGCAACATCAAGCTGACCCAAATGGTGTAGTAGCTGGTTCACGTGCAGGCTCCGGGTCATGCAACGGTGTGGGGGACATTAGTGGTAAGTGTGGGTAACAAAGGCGCATCCATAGGAACTGGAACAGGGGCCACAAGAGAGCATCACAGGAAACTCGAAAGGTGGGTAACCATTATCATCGTCTATCCACCCATTTCAGGTGTGCGCGTATCGAGGATCAACTTGGGTTGCAAAAGGCGCATGATCGAACTGTACAGGCACAGGGTCAGGGTGGGGTGCAACAAGAGGGTCAGCAGGTATATCAGCGATAAGTGGGGGATTAACATGATCAGCAGCAACGACATGATCGCCCTCCAACAACGGGGCATCCACATGATGATTATCAATAGGTGGGTCAGCAATCACAGGATCAATAGGCATGCCAGCATGAGCAGGGTCATGCTCAAGCACTGGGTCAGGAGCAGGGTCCAGTGACTGCTCGGGATCATCAAAGGCCATCTCAAAATCAAACTCAGGGTCGATGGGATCAACTGGATCAACTGGGTCGACCGGATCCTCCATAGGCTGATCCCTGGGTATAAACTCTTTATCCTCATCTGGGTCGAATCCTGGGGGAAAGACAGGATCGGAATCCTCCTCAACATCGTGGTCGAAAACACAGCTAGAAGCAGAGACAGCAGATGATGCCCTGTCAGGATCTGAACCGTGTGAATAGTGCTGTGTGCTCCGAGTGTGTGACGGTGCGGAGGCCACAGACTCGAAGGAGTCTGGAGCGGGTGAGTGTGCAGGTGACTCCTCAGCTGGAGCATCTGCGAGTAACAAAAGACCACCGTCAGCTAGAAGGGCCTCGCCCTCAACATCGTCCTCCAGGGGGTTCATCATCAAACAGATCGACGTCGTCGTCAGCGTCGGCGTCGAGTAGCATATCGTAAGTAGGATAAACGGCCAAAGGTATGGGAGCAGGGATCTCTACGAGTGGTAGGTGCCCAGCAGAAGGACCATCAGCGGGCTCATTGACAGCGTCGGGTAGCGCAAAAGGGCTGAAAGTCATCCTTGTCTGTGCTGGTACCATCTGATGTGTGGATCTCGTGCTCTGAAGACCCTAAGTCGTCTGATACTATGGGTCTAGGGCCCGTGGTGTCCGATTCGCCAGTGCCTGATGAATCCATGGTGTCTGTATCATAAGCATAAATATGCACAAATAACCAATCATATAATTAGACAAGCACATTAGTCACCAAGTAAGCAATCACATAATTCTCCTAGTCCCACTAGCCTCCCAGTCTCCTAGACTGCTCTATCAACTACCTCGACCTCTTCAGATCGAGCCTCGGTCTCCAATACCGAGCCTCATCCTCCAAACTGAGCCTACTCTTCCTAGTCCAACTAGCCAACTACCTCGATCTCTCAGACCGAGCCTCGGCCTCTCAGACCGAGCCTCAGCCCTTCTAGACTGAGCCTATAAATAATAAAATGTGCTCAACATTTGTTTGTAAAAAGTTTTGGATCTGGACTTAAGTGGTATGCAGAAAAATGTTTTCGTGAGAGCCCTAGTGATCATAGTCTTGACTCGAGAAAGAATCCTAGTTCGCTATGATCAGAGCTCTGATACCAAGCTGTCACACCCTGGCTTTGCGGAAGCGTGGTTATTTTGGTGTGACTTCTTAATACCATAGCTTAATCATAACAAGCTATATGAAATAAAAACCATGCAAGATCATCCATAGATTTAAGTTTTAAAACCAAAGTAACATAACATTGTCTTAGGGACTACAACACCATAACATAAAACATTGTTTTAAAAGACACAAACATCAACATGAATAAAACGCAGTTTAAGATTTGTGACTCGTCCAGGAAAAAGTCACATTTCCTAAACCGGGATGACCTCGGAACCCATATGCAGCGGGAAAACATAACATACCGCGCCAGATCTTTAATTCCCTGAAATACATGTAAGTTGAAAAATCAACAATAATGTTGAGCGAGTTCATGCGTAAGTAAGTAAATAAACCTTTGTAAGTATAAAATCCTGGTATGTAGCAAATAAGGAAAAAGAGATCACCAATGGTTTGCAAGGCCATTGATATGTGTGAAGTGCAAGTAGGAAGACTCAAACCTAGCAGATTTAGCGTTTGGGTACAAAGTCACTCCAAGGTCCGTTCTGTTGGGCCTTCCAGAGGTCCGTTCTGTTGGGCCTAGAGTTGGGCTCGCTACACCCAGATAGATCTACCGCTTACGTCCCTCGGTCCTTCAATGAGGATTAATGGTCCCCAGTTTCTGCCTACCCACTCACATGATCTAAGTAGTAAACCTCCTTACGCTAACCATACCGTGTATAAAGTACTTGTAAACAAAGTAACATGTATTTCACCCCCGCAGTTAAGAAAACTGAAAACAGTTAGAGAAAAGGGGGACATGAACTCACAGTCGGTGCGTCTCTACCAAGTACTCCAAATCAGGCAGCTGTGCGACGACCTACAGGTGCTAATTCTATTAGACGGACGGCCGTGCCTTAGCTTTATAGTTTAAGTTTTTGGGAAATAGTTAGACAACTATTTCGTGTTTACGTTCTTGTCTATACTTGGTATTTAATCTCCTTCCCAAGGATGGGGGATTCAATACATGTGCGTTCAAATTATATCATTAAGTCTCACTTAATATATATATATTTCCACTTCCAAAATATAAGTATTTTTCTCAAAAAAAAAATATTATATTTTCATTTCACATAAATTTTTCTCCAATAATACGTTGTTAAAATACGTGTTCATAAATATTTCCGGAAGTGCGTAAGTTACGTTTTAACAATCGAGTGGTAATATAATTACCGGTGTAACTTATATATTTATGGTGGAAGCGTTCGTATTATTTTGGATTCGTTAACGTTTGTAAATATTATTTTTACTCTAAAAATAATATTTATGTACTTTCACAAAATAATCATAAACAGTGTGTGAAAATATATATTTATCACGTTAAATTCTGTGAAAATCCCACCTCCGAATATTTAGTAAATAAAGTCATGGCGAAATTTCTATTTCGAAAACATGTCAGAATTAATTCTAACACTTGTAGTGTAAATAGTTTTAAGTGTTAGGTTTTTAGAAAAATTTCGCCAGAGTTTCCTCTGTAACTGGAGGTGGCCACGCTTTCAAGCGTATCATTTTCTTTAACAAATCAACTCAACAATTTTCTTTATTCGATCAGAACAACTTTCAACACAACAACTAATCAACATATGTGTAAGTTGCCAAAAATTACATGAACTTGCAGTTTTCCCAAAACTGTGGTGTAAATCCCCTTAAATTTAGTAGATCTTCATATAAGGTAATTTGCTCTTGTAAAAACCTCGCTTTTAGAGAAAATTCATCTTTACAACTTTCCGTCATCTTTTACAAAAACTGTTATTTTGTCGGATCTTTTCATTTCACAAGTGTTTACACACTTGTGGTTTATAAAAATCATGCTTGTTAGTGTAAAACCCATCTTTTAAATACATGATCTCTTTGATACGTGGTTCTTTGAAAATACCACTTGCAGATGCGTAGATCTGCTAGTTTTAAACACAATTTTACAAGTAAAAACTCTTTTACACAAGTTCATGATTCGCGTGTGGTAGAGTTTCACCTTTTAACCCTTGTATCATTCAAAACATGCTTATGTTAAGATCCATGACCTTACCAAACCGGGTTAAACGATGATCCGAGCTACCACATCATAGATCGGGCCTAAATAATCATACATTTTAATTACTACAAGTTTTACACAACTTGTGTGCTTTTAACCAACAATACTTGCAAGTTTAGTAAACTTTAATGCTTCAAAATGCAAGATTCCGAGTTTTAATCATCATACATCTTATTAACCACCTTAGATTAGTTCAAGTACGAGTTTTAAGCATTATACCTCTAGCTCGAGGCTAGGGAAGAATCTAAGCGCAAATGAGGTGGATAAAAGCTAGAGAAAGAGGTCCTTCGAACTCCGAGTGCACCAAGACTCCTTATATGCGATCCTTGAAGCTTGTATGATGTTGGAATGGCTTGATGAAACTTGAAGAATGGATGGATGGGGGTGGGGTGTTCGGCCGAGAGCTCTAGAGGGCAAGAGAGAGAGTTTTGATTTTTGTTGTTGTGATGTTTAGATTATGGTGGACTAAATGTGGATCTTATAGACAATTCTAATGTTAATTACCCAAGGGTTAATGTGCCTCCTAGATATTAGGCAAGAGGATTTAAACAATCAAGATGGTACAAAGTGTGTCCCCTTCTAGTTGGGGCCGGTTAGTGAATGGGGGGGGGGGGGTCTCGGTTCGAATCCAACTAGATAGGTAAGTATTAGTTAGGTTAAACCAAGTTAGTTAAGTGTTTAACCCAGTTACTAATGTGTAGTGTGTTATGACGGGTGTTAGGGTATACGGGGACCCTAACTGGCTCAGAAAAAGATAAATAATGAAAATAACAATATTTTCATGTTTCGGGTATAGTCCGGTTGTTCGGTTGGATAGTAATCCGTTAAAGTGCTTAATAAAGCTTTAAAGTGTCGTTATAATTACATTTAGTGACACAACTTATTTCCGACACTTTGGAAAGTGTCTAGTAATATTTTTCTCATGTTTTGGCACTTTATTAGGTAGCTAAAAGCTGAATTATTATGTAAAGTGCTGAATTTTGTGCTTAGAGTACGTTTTAGGCACATCCAGTCATTGTGGCTTATCCCTAGAGACGCAGTTCTACAACCCTTGTATCCCTACACTCACCACTAGTGTAGTAAAATATTTCTGGCTCTTACAGGCCTTAGAGGCAGTATCTGCTTGGTGCTAGTTATGACAGCACGTTCAATAGGTTACCCGTTCATAGTGCTACTGTGTTTTTGTGCATCATGTTTGTCACTAAGGTTTAGCATGTAATTAATGTAATGACAGTAAACAGAGTATGATGCAGGTATGTACAAGTATCAGAAATCAAGTAGCAGTTTATCCACAATTTCAAGTAAGCACAGTAATTAAGCAGTAATTAACTATTAATTAGGTCGTACGGATACCCGGTTTAGTGAGGGTTGTCACAGTATCTTGATGTAACATGCTTGAACGTTATGCGTTTATATATTAGTAAATGAAAGTTCGTGATTATCTTGATGTGCTATGTGTTATTAATGTGTACGTATAAAGTATAGTTTTATACAAGTATGTATGTAGTGAACCGGAACCAAAACACAAGGACCCGACTCGAGACCACTCGGTCTCGAGTGAACAGTATAACAATTGGGCCGGTTGGGCCATGCTTCTCTTTATCCCACTCGAAAACCCACTAGGGTGAACCAACTTAGGACTAGTATATAACTCATGCTCCTAGCCAACCTTGCCATTTCTTTGGGCAACTCATACTCACTCTCACACACACTCTCCTCTACACCCTCTCTCTCTAAAAACCCTAAACCTCAACACCCCCACCCCTCTCGGATCAAACCGGCAATCCCAAGGGAGTTCTCGGATTGCTTGTAATCTCATTTGGGAGCCCATTCATCGATCCTTCATACCCTCACACCTTGGAATCTAATCGGTTAGTGATTCATGTTATGTGTTCTTATTTCGGTTGATGATGTATGATGAGGTTATATGATGATGTAATGTTATCTTGGTATAAATAATATGTGATTGATCATGAATGATTGTAATCGGCTCTATATGGGTTTGGATCCGAATGGTTTGGTTATGTTTAGGTATGAATGAGGAGGTTTATTGTTCATAAAAATCGGATTTGCATATGTGTATTGGATGATGTTCATGTTAATCGGATTTCATATTATGGTTCTAAGAACCGAATGCTTGTTAACCGGCTGTTATATATATTATGTTCGAATGATTGTTGAGTTGTCATGATTGGAATGCATGCTAGTGATCAAAAACATAAATTACGATAGCATATGTCGATGATAAATCCTATGTAAGCATGCTATTGGATTGATTGAATATACTAGACTTAGGAGCCGATGATGTTATTAACTTGGGTTCATGCTAGGATAGATTTTCTTGATGAAGCATGTTGTTATGATAAAAACCCTAAAATGATGAACTACTTGAATGTGTTAGGAACATTTAAAATTGCTATGATTTGATCTGTTTTAATTGGAAATTAGACAAGAAAACATGTTTGTGTGTTTTGGTTGGGTAGTACACAATCTCATGAAATTGCAATACTATTTGATAGTACATCAGAGGTTCTAGAAGGATTCTGTTGCCAGGAATGCAAGTCGAGACCCTCGGTCTCGACTCGAGACCATATATGTGACAACTCGAGACCGCGGTTGCGACACAGGTTACGAGTCGAGAACCCCTAGTCTCGACTCGAGACCACACATTACCAGCACACAAACAACATGACTCGAAACCAGGTTACGGGTCTTGTTGCGACTCGAGACCTGACTCAAGACCACATGGCCTCGAGTGATGAAGGCTAAACCGAGACAGCACCGTCTCGACTCGAGATCTCTGGTCTCGACTCGAGACCACTTGATTATGTATATTCTGTTTGGACTTGCACGGTTACAGGCCTAAGTATTGGGCCGAATACATGGACTTTATGTGTTACTGTTGAATGTGTATGTTGTGCACTGTTGATTGGACTGCCATGAATAACACTTGTTTGCAACGTGCTAGTATACGTGTAGAAAATGTACGTGCATTACTTGGTTTGTATCTGACTTGTGTGGTAACCATACTAGGACGTGATTGACCACAATTAGCTCGATTTGACCTTTCGTTTATCTGCCGAGCTAACCTAAGGTGAGTTCACACTTTCTACAAAGCATGGGATTCCCAGGGGTTGGGAATGGGTTAAGGAATATGGATTCCTCGTCCTTTCTTGGGTAGGACAGTACGGGTTCAGGAATATAGTTCCTCGTCCTCTTGGACAGTTTACATTTCACTAGACCAAAACTCTATCACGAAGTCCCTCCTTTTTATATCGACTTAATCGTCGGGCCAATGGCGAGCGGGTCATTAGTTAGATAGCGCTATTTAGGTTTGACAAACCTCACACCGTGCCTCAGAGGACGGGCGTGAACTAATGGATCTGGGCACGTCAATGATGATAGACATTGACAGTTTAGGGCACATAAACATGACTACAGTCAGCATTCGATATGGTAACGAGTCTAGTAACATACATGGGGTAGCCCCCACGGCTGTAGAGCCAGATAATTAAACATGGGGTAGCCCCCACGGCTGGATTGCCAGAGTAATTGGGTTAAACAAATCACGTGTTCAACTATGGGGTAACCCCCACGGCAGGATGCCAGATAAAGGAAACTGTTTTCGAAACAACTTAAAATGCACACCCAACTGTGAACTCGCTCAACATTCTTGTTGACTCGTTACTACATGCTTTGCAGGTCAATAGGTACTTAGCTGGAGCTTGCATGGAAAAGAGTCGTTGTGGGACATGGACAGCCGTGTGCCATGTTAAACACTGAAACAATTAAACTTATGTTTTGGTTTTAAACGTTATGCTTCCGCTTGCAACTTAAACTATGTTTTGTTTGGACACCAATTGTATTGGTTGGATTTTATAATCACTTACATGCATGTTCAATATGATTGGTGGCTGGATCCTGGTCAGTCACGCCTCCAAGCGGTGGCATTCCGCAGGTGGATTTTGGGGGTGTGACAAAAAGAAAGAAGCAAGAGCTGGTGGATGCAAAGGTTGGAACTGCTAAAGCCATAGCAAAATGGACAAAGCAGTATACAGATGAGGCTTATGAGAGGCTGATATTCGCTAATTTACACATATTTTAGTCCCCCGTTTTACCCCTATTTTATGCGTTTTTGGCCGTAAAACCGTCATTCGGATACTTAAATATCTACACTTTTTTTTACAGGCCTAAAACAGCATACCAGACAAGATGATAGCAAAAACGAGGACTTTCCGGACAAAACGACGAAGCTGCGGACATTCTGTTAAGGAAACTGACCTGGGCCTGTGGAACGGTCGTGCGACCTGATGCACGACCGTGCATCTCCGACAGATGTTGATTAGTCCGGCAATGAACGAGCAGTGCGACTAGGCGTGCAAGGTAAACAAGGCCAGACCGGTGACGCACGGACGTGCCATCCGAAGAACGACCGTGCGACTCCGAAGATCAGCCAAACTCTCGGAACTGAACGACCGGTGCGACCAAGCGTGCAACAAGAACCCGGCGAAGAACGATCGTGCCACAGGAAGAACGGTCGTGCGATTTCGAATCTGGTCAACGATCTGATGACGTCATGCAGTATGGTGTGCCATGCCCAATAATTGCTTAAAGTGCACGGTCGTGCCATATGAAGAACGACCGTGCCACAGTGAAAAAATATAAAAACAGAACAGAAACATTCTGTTCGATATTCTGGAATTTTGGGAGCTTCACTGGGATTTTACAGGCTCCGGAGGCTATGCTTTTGACCCGGATTCAAGCCACATCGTGCCGTTTAGCTCCATAACTATCCGGATTCTTAGTCTAGTGCTTGTTTATGGTTTGGTTTTCTAATCTTTCCATGATTTTGTTAATCTTTCAAGTACTTAGATTAATGTTTATGTATTATTGTAGCCCTTGGGCAAAAACACAACAATCCCTTGCTTGATTACAATCATTAGTATGTTAATCTTTGTTTGTAATGACATTTTGAAGTATTTTCTATGTTAATCTTTGATGATTAGTTTGCAACCTTGTTATTGATATTGATTTCTTGATTATAAGTAATTATGTTGGATGATTGATGCTTGGTTAGTTAAGATAGTTGAAAAATGAAGCCTAATTAATCTTGTATTAGTAAACTTTGAACTTGGTTAACTAGATTAGCTTGGTTTAAATGTATGCATCATGATACTAGAAATGGTTAGTGATTTAATAAAATGTAATTATTGTTAATCAAGAGAGCTTGCCGTCACGTAAGGACCTTAACGGGTTAGATGGTGTCGTTATAAATACTTGCCATGATTTGTTAGCTTAGTTAGTAGTTTAGGCCAAAATTGCTATCTTGGTGAATTTATGTGCAAGATTTGTAAAATGAACTTGGTTGTGATTTAATCTAGTTTATGCTTGACAGTTGGTGGTTGCATTGTGTTTATCGGTGTCGCTTTCCTTGTTTAAGTGCGGTTAGAAAACTCCTAACGGATGACTAACTTATTTTTAAGAGATTTTTATAGACATTTATCAATTGCACGTTAAAGAACAATTTTAGGTGGTTAAAGTGTGTTTATCGTTTTAACTTTCCTAATGATTGTCATGTTAGGATTCCCGAAAGGGATACTAATTGTCTTAAATTGGAATATTGACCGAATGCTTCTGTGCCAAAACCGACTTAGTTGACATGCTTTGGTTGTGTATTAAGCAAGGCTTTTTATCTATTATCTATTATGTTTTTTTATGTATTTGTTTACGCTTACTTTAGTTTAATTAAAATCAAACAAACTTATGTTTTTACCGGTAGTTTAGTGACAAAGGTCTAGTATTATTTCTCCGCCCATTTCCTTGGATCGATACTTGGTTCTTACCGATACTTTATTACATATGTGACGGGGTACACTTGCCTCTTTCGTGTGTGTTTTGATGTAAAAGTAATAATCACTTTTATAAATTTAAAACCAAATCGTGTGTAAATTCATTGCAAAATTATGTATATATACGCACACGTTAGAGGCTAAAGAAAAGAAAGACAACAGAATCAAACACACCAACGAAGCCTGATCAAGTAAAGCCAGAACAGCAGATCGAAACTTCTGAACCAATGCTCACATCAACAAACATCTCTGACATCGAGTTAGATCAAAGAAAGAGACTAGAGCTGATTGATAAAGAAACAGCAGAAGATATAGCTGCAGCAAATGAGATCATAAACAAAGCTTTCACACAAATGTCAGCTAGAAACTCTGAAACAACAAAAGTTCAGAGTACTGATCATGCTGAAAACTCTGAACTAGCAAAAGCACACAGTATTGATCAACAATTTCTCACAAGGCCACAATCACCAGACTCATCAGTAAATAAACCTCTCCCAAGAAACCCATTGGGTTCAAAAGTACTAAAATGGATGTCTGATCAAAAGACCCATGTATTGACTATGATCAGATCCAATGGTGAAGTGAAGTACATATCAAGTAAGCAAGCACTAGGCCTTGGTGTTGAAGATCTACGAGATCTCCTTGAACTTACACTGTGCAGGGATGAGGATGACTCAAGTTCCAAGGACTTTGAAGTGGAATTTAAAAGACAAGCTAAGGAACTTCTGATGAGAAAATAAAGATCCAGAATAATGAAAGGTTTTGGCATCATCTGTTCCAGTGGGAGATTGTTGGGATTGAACCCTACCAGAGGAACAGATGATGTAAAGCTAAAACCAGGTCACAACGGTGGATTCACAATAAACAGTAGTTTACACTAGACTTTCCCCTTGAAAGTGATTTGAAAATCTGATGACCTCCAATCCACTTATTTGTACAACTGCTGCCTTACAACTGCTGATCACACTAAAGTCTGATGAAGTACAAAGCCCTGATGTTCAATCTACTGCTATGGGTCAAGCACTGCTGGGTTACAACAAGTACTGCTGGGTTCACATCAGTGGAAGGTCTCGGCAGCTGTTTAACTTCTGTTATGTTATATATTGTAGTCAGTGGTTAGCATAAGCAGTGTCTGTATTAGATCAGTAGTTAGAGTTTGTTAATTTGTTAAACGTCACTTTCATGGTGATGTCAGCAAAGATGTTTCAGTGGTTTGATTGTGCCTATAAATGGAACAGTACCCTGTACTGTTTCAGTTGATTGTCCGGGAGATCTCATCTCCTCCAATCCTTTCATCCTGTGCAATCAACCTTGGGGTATCTTGCTAAAGGGGAGTTTTAGTATGTAAGCAGTACTGTAATCATTCTTGTACTTTAATAATTCAGTTCATTGAAAAGCATGTGTTTACTAAAACTATTTTCCTTTTGATTGTGTTTACAAAGTTTGGAGGTCATCAGATTTTCAAATGATTGCGCATGCGGGCTCGGGTTGTGACCAGTGTGGATTGTCACACGAGCCTGGGGCATGTTTTCAGGGAGTCGTATACGAGGGCCACGAAGAGGTAGATTTCGTGAGTAATCAAGTGAGGCCGCAGAACAACCCTTACAGCAACACCTATAATCCCGGTTGGAGAAATCACCTAAATTTTGGGTGGCGTGCTAATACAGGCAATCAAAATCCTTTGGGATTTACTCCACGCGCTCCAGCGCAACAGGGTCAGGGTCAGCAGTTCCAGCAATACAACCAACAGTGCCAGCTGACCAACCTGATTCTCTATATTCTGAATCGAGGCCTTGTGACTCCTCATTTCTCCTTCGTGAGAGAGAAAACGATCCTCGCTCTGCTGGTAGCGTTTTTCAGCTAACTGATTCGCGCTCGAGGAGCTAGAAAGAAGCTGGGCCATCATATCCTCCAGCTTAGAACTAGACTGAGGGGCCTGCTGCTGGGAGCTACTCCCAGAGCCCTGATTCTGATATGAAAATGGACGCTGCTGGCACAGATGATGTCAAAGAGACCCCAGGGTGGTCTTCCGGGTAATACCGAACCTAACCCGGGCCCGCACAGAGATGTGAATGTTGTGATGACCAGGAGTGGAAAAGCTACCGGACCCGTCATATCGGACTCACCACCGATCACTGAAGCGGTCCCGACTGACACACCGGACGAGGTGCAAGCCAGGCTACGCCCAGCAAGTACAGCACAAGTCCAGGAGCCGGTCAAGGGTTACACGCCTCCAGTGCCTTATCCAGGAAGGCTGAAGAAGCAGAAGAATGATGAACAATACGGTAAGTTTCTCGAAATGTTTAAGCAATTGCATATAAACATACCGTTTGTTGAAGCTTTAGCCCAAATGCCAAAGTATGCAAAGTTTCTGAAATACATCCTCTCAAACAAACAAAAGCTCGAGGACATGTCTTGCGTGGTTATGAATGAAAGCTGCTCTGCTATTCTCCAGAATCGCCTGCCTACAAAAATGGGAGATCCAGGCAGTTTCACACTTCCTTGCCTCATTGGCAATATGTCCGTCAGTCATGCGTTAGCAGATCTAGGAGCGAGTATAAACCTTATGCCCTATAAGGTTTTTACAAAGTTGGATCTAGGTGAACCGTCACCTACGAGGATGAGTATTCGACTTGCGGATCATTCTGTCAAGTATCCACGCGGGTTTGTAGAGAATATGCTTGTTAAGATTGACAAGTTTGTATTTCCCATGGATTTTGTTATCCTGGACATGGATGAGGACTAGAGAGTGCCTCTGACACTTGGACGCCCGTTTCTGAATACCGCCCGGACGATTGTGGACGTGGCGGCGGGCCAAATCACACTCCGAGTAAATGATGAGCATGTGACGTTTGACATTAAACGTTCTATGCAGCATCCTCAGAGTCAAGACGACGCGCTCTATTATGTCGACATCGTCGACACTTATGTGAGCACGCATTTCCAGGGTACGATCGAGGAGATAGATTCGGACACACATCTGTTGTGTGGGGACCTAGATGGCATTACGCAGGAGGGCCACGATTTAGAGCAGCCAGTCTATCAGATTGGTGACGATGGTCCCCAGAGTCCGGATCAATTCACAGAAATTGATCGCGAAAGTGAAGTGAAGTCGAAGCCCTCTGTGGAAGATCCTCCTACCTTGGAGCTTAAAGAGCTCCCACCGCACCTGGAGTACGCATTTCTGGATGAGGAGCGTCATTTTCCTGTCATTATTTCATCTGGATTGGCGGAAGAAGAGAAGAGCAGACTGCTTAATGTGTTGAAACTTCATAAGAAAGCAATCGCCTGGAAAATCATGGACATAAAAGGAATAAATCCCTCCTTCTGTACACATAAAATTCTAATGGAGGATCAGTTCAAGCCGTGTGCGCAGCACCAGAGGCGGCTGAACCCAAACATGCAAGAGGTCATTAAAAAGGAAGTGATTAAGTTGTTAGATGCTGGTATGATCTATCCCATTTCCGACTCTGTTTGGGTCAGTCCTGTGCAGGTAGTGCCCAAAAAGGGGGGCATGACTGTGGTCACGAACGATAGGAATGAGCTCATTCCAACCAGGATGGTCACTGAATGGCGGGTTTGCATTGATTATCGCAAACTCAACGACGCCACCCGCAAGGACCACTTCCCGCTTCCATTCATTGATCAAATGTTGGAGCGTCTGTCAGGGAAGTCATATTATTGTTTTCTGGATGGGTTCTCTGGTTACTTTCAAATTCCCATCGCTCCTGAGGACCAGGAGAAGACCACATTTACCTGTCCCTTCGGTACATTCGCCTACCGGCGTATGCCCTTTGGGCTGTGTAATGCATCGGCTACTTTCCAGCGATGTATGGTCGCCATTTTCCACGACATGATTGAGGATTCCATGGAGGTGTTCATGGACAACTTCTCGGTATTTGGGGATTCCTTTGATCAATGTCTGGAAAATTTAAAAAGAATGTTGAAGAGGTGTGAACTGGGAGAAATGCCACTTCATGGTGAAGGAGGGCATAGTTTTGGGATACAAAATTTCTCACGCGGGCATGGAAGTCGATCCAGCTAAAGTCGACGTTATATCACGACTTCCGCCCCCACCTCTGTTAGAGCTATACGGAGCTTTCTCGGTCATGCCGGGTTCTATCGGCGATTCATCAAAGATTTTTCAAAAATTGCCAGACCCATGACCCGTTTGTTGGAGAAAGATGCTCCGTTCGTGTTTGGAGATGATTGCTTGAGGGTTTTTGACCTTCTCAAGCAAAAGTTGATTGAGGCCCCTATTTTAGTCGCACCGGACTGGAGTCTGCCATTTGAAATCATGTGCGACGCGAGTGATTACGCTATAGGGGCCGTTCTGGGTCAAAAGAAGGAAAAGCACTTCCATCCGATCTATTATGCGAGCAAAACTCTTCACGACGCTCAAGAGCATTACACCACGACTGAAAAAGAGCTCTTGGCGGTCGTCTTCGCATTTGATAAATTTAGATCGTATTTAGTGCTTTCGAAAACCGTTGTATACACTGATCACGCAGCCATTAGATACCTCTTCAGCAAACAGGACGCTAAACCGCGTCTAATCAGATGGATCTTGTTGCTGCAGGAGTTTGATATTGAGATACAAGATAAAAAGGGTGCTTTGAATGTAGCGGCTGACTATCTATCTCGGTTAGAGCATGGAGACATCGAGGATTCGCGTTGGGATTCAATCAATGACAAGTTCCCACATGAATCTTTGATGGGTGTTGAGATATGCGATGAGTCGCCATGGTTCGCCGACTTTGCGAACTATCTTGCTTGTAGAATTCTGATTAAAGGGTTGACTCATCAGCAAAAGAGGAAATTCTTTTCAGATCTAAAGCACTACATATGGGACGACCCTTTCTTGTTCAAGGTGGGTGCTGATCAGGTGATCAGAAGATGTGTATCAGGGACTGAGGCGACCGATATTCTGTGCCAGTGTCATGAGGGACCTACCGGAGGCCACCACGGAGCCAACTTCACCGCGAAGAAGGTGTTGGATTCCGGGTTTTACTGGCCGACCATTTTCGGTGACGCGCAGAGTTGGGTGAGAGCGTGCGATGCTTGTCAGAGGGCGACGAACATATCAGCACGCAACGAAATGCCCCAGAACTGGATACAAGTTTGTGAAGTCTTTGATGTTTGGGGGATAGACTTCATGGGACCATTCCCCCCCTCATGTGGAAACAAGTACATACTCGTGGCTGTTGACTATGTATCAAAGTGGGCGGAGGCGCAAGCCTTACCCACTAACGACGCCAGAGTAGTTGTGAGGTTTCTTAAGAGTTTGTTCGCCCGATTTGGCACTCCGAAAGCGCTCATTAGTGACCGAGGGACTCATTTTTGTAATACACAGCTTGAAAAGGCTTTGTCCCGATACGGTGTGCATCACCGTTTGTCTACGCCCTATCATCTGCAGACAAGCGGGCAGGTGGAGGTCACGAACTGTGGGCTTAAGTGCATCCTTGAGCGGTCTGTTGGAGCGAACCGCAAGGAGTGGTCGGACAAACTTGAGGATGCATTGTGGGCATTCCGTACAGCTTATAAGACCCCTATAGGGACCACCCCCTTTAGGTTGGTATACGGAAAGGCATGCCATTTACCGGTGGAGTTGGAGCACAAGGCTATGTGGGCTTTGAAAACCGCAAATTTGGACCTTAAAACCGGAGGTGAAGCCCGGTTTCTCCAAATTCATGAACTGGAAGAATTATGACAACAAGCCTACGAAAGCTCCGTACTCTACAAAGAGCGCACGAAGAAACTTCACGACAAACGCTTGAAGGACCATAAAGAATTCCAAGCGGGTGATCTTGTTCTTCTGTACAATTCACGGCTGCGCTTATTCTCTGGGAAGCTTCATTCACGTTGGACAGGACCATACACGGTTAAGGAAGTATTTCCGTATGGTACCGTTGCAGTAGAGAACGCGGATGGCGTTACATTTAAGGTAAATGGTCACCGGTTGAAGTTGTACGTTGCCGGGCCGATAGATTCGGCGGTGGAGGTGATTGAACTCCAAACCCCGCACACTTCATAAGTGTGGGGAGGAGAGAGTCTACGCTACTGACTCGCGGATCAAAAATGTAGCAAGAGCGTATTTTATGCTTTAGGGGTAGTTTCGTCTTTTTAGTAGTTTTTCTAGTTTTAGCTTTGAGTCTTGCTATCGACTCGTAGACAAAAATTTAGCATGAATCTACGCTACTGACTCGCGGACAAAAATGTAGCAGGAGCGTCTTTGGCGCTATAAGGGTAAAATAGTCCTTTTTTGTATTTTTGTTGTTTTAGCGTAATTTAGGTAAGTTAGGTAGCTTACGTTAGTTTGTTTTGTTTTCATACGTGCCGAGCGAAGGTTCTGTATTGCAATATTGTTAGAACAGTTGGTGTGTTGAAAAAATGGCGAAAAACGGCCGAAACAGTTGCTGGAAATAGCTTCTACGGAAAAATTCTTATCTGCACCTGATGCACGACCGTTCCTCGGGTCCCACGACCGTGCGTTTCCGAGGGCCGGCACGGTGGATCGCACCCCCGGTGCATTTCCGAGAAAAGTTATTAGGGTTTGGGCGATGTCGGTGACGCACGACCGTGCCACACGGAGAACGACCGTGCGTCAGGCTGAGGGCAGTTTTGTCTTTTGGCACTATAAATACCCTCATCTGCAGCCCCCATTCATAACTCGCGAAACCCTAGTCGCTGCAGGCCGTTCCAGAGCGATATTTCATCAAATCGCACGGTTTTTCGCACGATCTCGCACCCTTCTTCGCACGGTACGTTCCTAGTTGTAGATTTCTTGTTTCCTTGCTTTCTAGGGTAGATTTCTTCCGATTCTTCAAGGAAATTTTTAGGGTTCTCTTCATAAACAAATCGAAACCCTAACCCTTGTTGAATCGTTGTATCGTGAACATCTGGTGCATTTTTCTGACCCCTGTTTTTGTAAAAACATGAAGATTTGTGAAAAAAATCGGGCTACTTAGAGCCTGTGTCAAAATCTGCAGAAAACCAAGTCGCACGGACGTTCCTGTATGGAACGGTCGTGCCTCGCCTATGTTTCACGATAGTTGGTTGTTGGTCGGAGTTGCACGGTGGTGTCGTTGGTCGCACGCCGTGCAGTTCCGACATTTCTGGGCAGATGGTCATTGTCATCAGCGACGCACGACCGTGCGTCTCGTCGCACGACCGTGCCATATGCCCAGATCAGTTAGACAGTTTCTTCATAATAGGCTGCTCGGCTGTTTTCGATTCAAATTTTTCCTGTTTCCATCTTTCTAATGTTTTTCCTCATACAGATGAACCATCCTTTCTTTCAGTTTGACCCCAACATTGAGAAAGAGGCTTTGTGCATCCCGAAACGAGACGCATTGTGGGCAAGACGGGGGCAGTTTGGAGTCCCCCGATGGTTAGATTGGGAAGTCATGCAGGAACTCAATCAGTATGAGAGATTAGACGACATGATGAGTCGCCCGCTTGCAAATCTAGTCGCTTGCAACCGACCCGTTTACCTGGAGTTGACCATTGAGTTCTTCGCATCTTATGCTTATGAAAAACCGGTCGCTCATCGGAGACCCAAATTTCGCTACAAAAATCGTGTAACTTTCAGGTTATGTGGGCAATGGAATACGTGGTCGGTTGGTCGTTTGGGTAGAAGACTAGGGATTTATACTAGGGACGACATGGATGATGAAGATGTCTTCACTGAACAGTTCACCTTCCCCTCTGATGCAGCTCGGGATGAATTTTGGGCTGAAAACGCTATTGGGGAGCCCTACAACCCGAGGATGTCGAAGGCCTCGCGACTCAGAGACCCTTTGGTGCGAGTGATGCACCATGTATTTAGCCATTCGATATGCGGTCGCACGGACAGTCTCGGTAACTGTCCAACACCTGACTTGATCTTTTTATATGCGTTGGTTGACAAAGCACCTATCAACCTGGGCGCACGAATGGCTGAGTATTTCGTCAAGAGCTCGGGGCGAACTCCGAACAGTGAGATACATGGCGGTCAGTACGTGACCGAAATAGCGTACAACGAGCGCCTTATGACTGAGGAGGTGCTTCAGAGTCTCACTCTGATTACTGAGGGGGTTCATGTCGATATAAGGTCGCTGAAGGCCATGGGGGTGATTGTTGAGCTTGATAGGGGGATAGGTTGAGAGGATTGAACAACGAGGTCTGGGACCCGTTGCCTCCAGATGAGGAGGAACATGAGGAGGAAGATGAGGATGTTGAGATGGGAGAGCAGGATCCGCAGCACCAGCACCAACCACCACACTCGCCGCAGCACCATGCATTCCATCAGGACTGGCCTGAGTTCTACCAGCAGTTCCAGGATATGCGAGTGACTCAGGAGCAGCATGGTACCTACATCGACCAGATTAGATCCAGCCAGGACGAGATTCGAGCCAGTCAGGCTCAGATTCGGGCCACACATGACCAGCTTCGGCAGAGTCAGGATACTTTATACCAGGGGGTGTCTGCGGGGTTTTCTTATCTTTTTGGGGAGATGCATCACGCATACCCCGACTACTTTCAGCACCCTCCGCAGTTCCCACCGTGGAACCCCCCTGGTCATGGCGATGCCGGCCCGTCCTATACGAGAGAAGATGATGATGGAGATGAGTAGTTGGCGGTGGTGATAGCAGTTGGTGGTGTTTTCTATTTCAGTACTTTATTTATTTTAGGGTGTTTATTTTGACTGTTATTTTCAAACACCCCGGTTATGTATTTCAGACATTTTACTTTATGTTCTGTTTGGATTTTAGTATTTATGTATATTATGGTTGTTTTGTGATTTTTCTGTTTCTGTTATGTTTTGGGTGCACATGTGACATACTCGCAGGTTTTAGCTATCGGATCTTGGACCGGAGCACGTACCAGATACAGCTTCGAAAGTCTCGTGGCATCCACATCATCTTGAGGGGAGTATTTTTTATCCCTTTCTCTATATTTCGGGTCTCGCATTGGGGACAATGCGAAGTTCAAGTGTGGGGAGGGGGTTAACTTTGTTAACTTTGTTTGTCCTCTTTAAAAAAAAAATCAGAAAATCAGAAAAATCATTCAAAAATACTTGTATTTTGTATATATTTTAGTAAATAAACCGGTTGGTTGTGTTTTAGAAAGTTTCGGACTTGATAAAAACTCGACAAGCAAAATATTTTTGAAAAAGGAAACCGGAAAGCGTGACAAACAAAGAAAGACTTACATGATAGTTTTCACACTTTTACCCATTCCTTCCGTTACGTGAGCATATTTGAGCCTTGATTGTTATATATTTGTTCATTTCGGATATAGGAGTGAGCCGGATGTTATGTGCAATTTAGAACTTGTCACTAGTATGCTTGTTAAGACCATGAACTTGTGAATTTGTGTAAAAGTGATAGAGGCACTTAGATTACCCCTTTGTTGTGTACTTGTTCTTTGTGTTGTGCTTCCCGTTCACCTTATATTACCCTTTAGGATTAACCATGTCGAGCCTTCCCGTTCACCTTTGTTTACCCACATTATCACCCACTTAACCAAATTTAGCCTTTTTTATGTTTTAAACCTTTTTAGTGTTGAAACTCGGTCAAAATAATAGTTTAACTAGCTTGTTATTGTTTATATTTCATTGTATAGTTTTGTAAGTTAAAAAAAAAAAAAAAACCAGAAAATAAAACACCCTAAAATAGGGTGAAGTTGATAGAAATCGAGCAATTTTGAATGCTTAAAGGTTAAAATTTCGTTGATAAGCTCGATTGCGCTTTAGTCGCCTTTTTAAGGCGTTTGTATGTATAGTTGTATATTTTGTTGCTAGTTAAACGCTACTACCGAGTTTTAACCATTTTCGCCACTTTAAATGTCCACTTCCATACCCTTCGCCCAAGCCTAACGTTACAACCCGTAAAGACCTCTTGATTTACACTTGTTTGCATGTTAGTTGGTGGAGACGAGATCTTATGACAAGCTTATGATATTGCACATTTCATTGACTAGGCATTGAGTGTTTACACATACACATTTTATGTATGTTTCATAAATAAAACCGAGTGTGAGAACATTGTGAGTCGTGTGAAGATTAACATGTGAGTCAATTAAATGTGAAGTCACGGCTTTTTGGTTGTCGCTTTATAATTGCATATGCTTGTTGGGTTTGAGTCTTTTGATGTTGTCTTTCGACAAACCGGCTAACCGTTCATAGTAGTTTTCAATAAAATAGTGTGTAAATTATCGTTCTTGTTTGTTTATGTCTTTTATTGCTTTTTAGATCAGCTTGCTTGAGGACAAGCAAGGTTCAAGTGTGGGGAGATTTGATGTTCGCTAATTTACACATATTTTAGTCCCCCGTTTTACCCCTATTTTATGCGTTTTTGGCCGTAAAACCGTCATTCGGATACTTAAATATCTACACTTTTGTTTACAGGCCTAAAACAGCATACCAGACAAGATGATAGCAAAAACGAGGACTTTCCGGACAAAACGACGAAGCTGCGGACATTCTGTTAAGGAAACTGACCTGGGCTTGTGGAACTGTCACACCCCGAATTTCCACGTGTCACCGGTGGGCCCGGTAGGGGAGTATCGTGACGTGGTTGGCAACATAATAGTCAAACAACACAATATTTAAATGCACAGCGGAAGCAAAGTATAGATTTAATTCAACCAACGATATTGTAATATTAAGTATCACAAACAGTCGAATATAAATCCACAGGTAGATCGAATTTAAAAAGGAAACAAATGTTCAACAGCTTATGACATCCAAGCTGGCGAGACTTAATGTGGATGCTAGGAGACAAGCCAGCCTATTTCGCGTAGTACCTGCACTTAACCTTTTTAAGAAAATACGTCAGTTTACACTGGTAAATACAATCAACCGACTCATTTTGAAAATGATTTAAAATTGGTTTGGATGCACATGGCATAAAGGCACAAGGCACAAATAATATTTTATAACTTGGGATAATTATTTAAATATATAATACTTGTATGGATTTACATGTTCCTTATGCGTTCAGTAGCCCGGATCGAGCCGGGTTAAAGATCAATTAACACACCACTTTATTTATGAGACACTAACAGGTGTACGCCTACACCTGAGTGCTAAGGTCGTGGCCATTTCGTAAAATGATGCCAGGGATATCCGGGACACGGTCATTAACCCCCCAAAGGCTTTAAGTAAACAAAACAATATTAAACGAGACGTCTCAATACTTTCATTATCATTCATTCAATCAAAGATTCAACGTCCCGACCAAGCGGTATTTTATATACCGTACCCCAAGCCCGTATAGGGAAAATAAGTTAAAAGTATTTACCTGAGTAAGTATAGTTCAAAATCAGCGAGTGCAAGTATCTTTTACTGGTTCTCCTAATCTGGAACGAAGGTTTATAATAACCTATTAGAATCCTAACGGGTCTTTAGTTAAGCTTACGCTTAGACCGGTTAGTTTTAAAGATACGGTTCGTACGCACGATTAAGCGAAGACCGGATAGAATGTGATTTAGACCCGACAAGTTTGAAGACTTGTTTAATATGGGTATATGATACACATTCTGGATTTTGAGATAAAACCGATAAGGTTTGACCCGTTTCGGCTAATTTATGTAAACTAGTTACATAAACCGAACCGAACGCGAATGAAGCGTAACGGGTATCCGTAAGAGTCCTAAACAGGTTTCCTAAGTTAACACGCCTTAAATAAGTTGTGACATCAGTAGGATATCACCCGTGACGCCCCAAACGAGTTTAATCTCTTAATAAGCCCCGTAGGGGTATTTTGGTCATTTTAAAGATTATAAAAGGATTTAATTTGGTTTCTGTGAACCGGGTCTGGTTACATCAGTAAAATGGCTTATTTAAACAGGTTATAACATTTGGTTATAAGTCTTATATGTCAAAATAGTTTTAAACCCAAACTATGCGTATAATACGCGTATAAAGCCGTTTTAAGCGACGTACGGTTTAAAATACGATTCTGAGTTTCCTGATCAATTAAACAGGTTCAAAACACTCTATTTAATATTTAAAATCAGTAGCAATTGGATTGGCTTCAAAAGGATTTGTAAAACTCATTTTATGGCCGAAAAGGGTATATTCGGTATTAACCGAATTAAGGCGCTAATCCAAGCTTATGATCAGTTTAAAAATAATTAAAAATCTTCAAAAATCCCAAAATATTATATTACATCAGTGGGTAAAAGGTTTGGTGTCAAAAATGGGGTTTAGATAGGTTTTATGCTAATGACGCCGTTTAATTAATAAAAGCGTTCTTAATTACGTCATTAAGCATAACTCCTAATCTAGACCTCCGATTAACGTGAAATTTTCGGGACATGCATAATAATCAGTAACTAAGATTATGGCACTTTTATATTTCCAAAAATCTCGTTTTATGGTCATAAGGGCATTACGGTCAATAATTAGGCATTTAACGGAAACATCGGACGATCAGGGATTCGAGTGGTATAAACGCAGAGGCTTATACACACATGTAACTAGGTCCTAATGGAACTTTAAGGCATGTCTAAACCTATAAGAATCGGGTCAGAACTGAGGTCAAAGCAAAAGTCAAACTTTTGCGTATCTCGGTTCCGAATCGGTTCTAAACATAAAGTTGTCGAATCAAGCAAGCGTATACAAGTTTTTATACTTATTTTCAGTTGGTAAGAATGATAAATTAGGCTATCCGCCATTTACATCGCTAATCATGCATTAAACCAAACATAACAATTCTGTTGACTTTTTCGGAAGGAGTTTGACTCGATAAACGACCTAGTTAGGATTCGAATTAGTGAGTGCCCTTTTAGGGGTTTATCAACCATATAAATACCAACTTATAACAACCTTTGATTCGACAAAACTCTGGACCGATTGTGATTTATCACAAAGTCAAACCGTAGTTACGACGGTTTGATTTCTAGGCCATAAACTAAGTATGAATGAATTGAAGAAGATCAAGGGTACTTACACAAGTCTTATGGATGATATGGAATGTTTGTGGCTTGCTTGAATGATCCAGAAATGCTCAGAGGGTGAATGCAAGATGAATGATCAACTTTGCAAAGAATGTGGGTCTTCTTATGGTGTGCAAACATGCATGGATGATCGACAACTAAGTCTAGGAGGAAATAATAACATCCAGAAGCATCCTACACACTATAAACCACCTTAGGGCAGCCCAAGGTATGAAGAAATGGCCCTTAAGTCGGTTAAGAAACATGTAGGACACCTGCACAACCTTTCTGTCCAGACAAGGCAGTCGCGTAGCGCGACTGCCAAATGCTTTCAGGCTCGCACTACGCGAGGGTGTTGGTAACCAGCTTAGCAAGTTTCCATTATTTGCATTTCAGTCCCTGGTCCTTCTAAACATCGCTTTCTCATTGTTTCTTGCAATTTGAGGCTTTAATATTTAACATGTGGGGCTTTAAGGCTTATACCCTCTTTGTTAAGTCCTCAGGTAACTTCGTGATCACCCGAAAAGCCCTAAATTTCAATGTTGACGTTTCTAACCCTTACACACGGATTCTATCATAACTTTCTCATACGGTAACGAATCTTGGTGAAATTTTTATGGTGCATTCTTGTGAGCATAATTAATCATTACAAAGCTTCGGGTTTGTCAAAAGGTCACTCAGAGGTATAACTTAAACATGTTGGCACATTTAACCCCTGTAGTTTGTAATCTCTCACTTTCTTTCACAATTCGCTTCGTATGATCCATGATCTATTCGTTTAAGGTTATAAACATCATGTAGGGTTATTGCAAAGTATATTTATTCATTGTTGACACTTTGAACCCTTATACTTACATAGTTTCACTGTTTGTCAACTTTAGTCCTTCAAGAACATTCTTTCACTCGTTCAAACCTATGACACGTGTCAAGACATAATAGGACGTAAATTTTCGAGGTGTTACATCCTCACCCCCTTAAAATAAATCTCGACCCGAGATTTACTGAAATAAGTAAGGGTATTTTTCTTTCATCGTGGATTCCACCTCCCACGTGAATTCGGGACCTCTACGGGCATCCCATTTGACCTTTACAAAAGGTATATGCTTCCTTCGAAGCTTCCTTACCTGTCGATCTTCGATCGACAAAGGTTTTTCCACAAATTTCAAGCTTTCATCGATATGCACATCTGTATAGGGTATAACTACTGATTCGTGAGCGAAGCACTTCTTCAGATTGCAGATGTGGAACACATTGTGTATACTACTGAGCTCTTCAGGTAAGTTTAACTTGTAGGCAACTGACCCGACACGTTCGATAACCTCGAAAGGTCCTATGTATCTCGGGCTTAGCTTACCTTTCTTACCAAATCGCATCACTCCCTTCCAGGGTGACACTTTAAGTAGGACTTTTTCACCTACATCGAAGTGGAAATCCTTACGATTTGGATCAGCGTAAATCTTCTGCCTATTCCGGGCAGCTTGGAGATTGTTTCGAATCTGGACAATCTTGTCCATCGTTTCGAACACGATCTCTGGTCCTGATAACTGGACTTCTCCAACTTCCGCCCAACAAACTGGTGATCTACACTTTCTACCGTATAATGCCTCAAAAGGCGCAGCCTTGATGCTGGTATGGTAGCTATTGTTGTAGGAGAATTCGATTAATGGCAGGTTCTTATCCCAGCTACCTCCCAAATCGATCGCACATGCACGTAGCATGTCTTCTAACGTTTGAATAGTACGCTCACTCTGACCGTCTGTCTGTGGATGGTAAGCCGTACTAAAGTTCAAACGTGTGCCCAAAGATTGTTGAAAGCTTTTCCAAAAATGCGACGTGTACCTAGTATCTCGGTCAGAGATAATAGCTACAGGTATGCCATGTAAGGCTACAATCTTATCAACGTACAGTTGGGCTAACATATCGGAGCTGTAGGTCTCCTTAATGGGTAGGAAATGTGCTGACTTAGTCAGTCGGTCAACTATCACCCAGATGGTGTCATTTCCTTTCCTTGTCTTGGGTAACTTGGTGATAAAATCCATAGTTACCATTTCCCATTTCCAAGTAGGAAGTTCAGGCTGTTGTAGCAAACCTGACGGTTTTTGATGTTCTGCCTTGACTTGCGCACACATCAAGCATTTAGCTACATAGGTAGCTACAGACTTCTTCAAGCCTATCCACCAATAATTTTCCCTAAGATCCTGGTACATCTTATCAGCTCCAGGATGAACGGAGTATTTGGAACTATGGGCTTCTTGGAGGATAACATCACGAAGTCCTCCATAAATAGGAACCCATATCCGTCCATTCAATCTAAGAATTCCATCCTTACTAAGAGATAGCTGCTCCTCAGTTATTCCTAGCTTTTCGTTAGGATAGTTAGCTTCCAACACAGCTTCCTTCTGTGCAGCTAACAACCTTTCCATCAAACTGTTCTTTATTTCCATGCTCTTGGCATTGATTCGGATGGGTTTCACCCTCTCCTTCCGACTCAAGGCATCGGCGACTACATTCGCCTTGCCGGGATGGTATCTTATTTCACAATCGTAGTCATTAAGAGTTTCCATTCAACGGCGTTGCCTCATGTTCAAGTCCTTCTGGTTGAACAGATGTTGAAGGCTCTTGTGATCAGAATAGATCACACATTTAATTCCATATAAGTAGTGCCTCCACAGTTTTAATGCGAATACAACGGCACCCAACTCCAAGTCGTGGGTGGTGTAATTCTTTTCGTGCACCTTTAACTGTCGCGAAGCATAGGCAATGACTTTGCCCTTCTGCATAAGCACACATCCCATCCCGGTGTGTGATGCATCACAATAAACTACAAACTCCTCTATTCCATCAGGCAACGTCAGTACCGGAGCATTGCTCAACTTTTGTTTCAGAATATCGAAGGATTCCTGCTGCTTAGGACCCCAGTCAAACTTAATCTTCTTACGTGTCAGCGAAGTCAGGGGTGCAGCAATCCTTGAAAAGTTTTCTATGAATCGCCTATAGTATCCTGCCAAACCTAGGAAGCTACGAATTTCTGTAGGCGTCTTTGGCTCATGCCAATTCATGACAGACTCAACTTTAGCGGGATCTACTTGGATACCACGCTCACTAACAACATGTCCAAGAAATTGGACTGCTCGAAGCCAGAATTCACACTTTGAGAATTTGGCATAGAGCTTCTCTTTATGAAGTAGTTCCAGTATGCAGTGAAGATGCTTCTCATGGTCAGCTTGGCTCTTTGAGTAGATGAGAATGTCGTCGATGAAGACGATAACGAATTTGTCTAAGTGCGGCTTGCAAACGCGATTCATGAGATCCATGAATGCGGCCGGTGCATTAGTGAGCCCAAAAGGCATCACTAGGAACTCGTAATGACCATAACGAGTCCTAAATGCTGTTTTGTGCACATCTTCATCTCTAACCTTCAATTGATGGTAGCCTGACCTCAAGTCAATCTTCGAGAAGAAACTTGCCCCTTGCAGTTGATCGAACAGATCGTCGATTCTGGGCAAAGGATACCTATTCTTGATAGTAACCTTATTAAGCTCACGGTAGTCGATGCACAGACGCATCGATCCATCCTTCTTCTTAACAAATAACACTGGTGCTCCCCAAGGAGACGAACTAGGTTTGATGAAACCTTTGGCTAGCAAATCATCTAGCTGCGTCCTTAATTCCTTCATCTCTGTTGGTGCCAACCTATAAGGCGCCCTTGCAACTGGTGCTGATCCAGGAATAATGTCGATTCTGAATTCCACTTGTCTATCTGGTGGCAAACCAGGTAGTTCTTCAGGAAATACTTCGGGGTATTCAGAAATGACTGGGATCTCTCCAATCTTGGGTTTTGGTTCATCAATAATCACTTGTGCCATGTAGATGACATAGCCCTTCTTCAAACACTTTGAGTCTTTGAGTATAGACATCTTCTCGGGCAGCCCATACTGGGTATCTCCCTGGATAGTAAGTGATTCACCAGACGAAGTCTTGATCCTCACTTGCTTCTTATTGCAAATAATCTGGGCCTGGTTATGAGATAACCAGTCCATACCCAAAACTATGTCGAAACCGGCTAGTTTTAAAGGAAGTAGGGACAAAGGAAAAGAGTGATTCTTAACGGATATGAAACATCCATCTAATAAGGTTGAAGCGGTTTCTAAAGTGCCATCTGCTAGTTCCACCTCATACTTCACACTTAAAGTTCTAACAGGTAGTTTTAACAATTCACAAAACTTATTATCTACAAACGACTTATCAGCGCCCGAATCAAATAACACTCTCGCATATACTTCATTTACGAGAAAGGTACCTGTTATCACGTTGTCGTCCTTGACGGCTTCCTTAGCATCCATTCTGAAGACCCTCGCATTGGTCTTCTTCCCCTCTTCATTCTTCCTTGCAGATTTTGGGCAGTTGGACTTGATATGCCCCTTTTCATTGCAACCATAGCAGGTCGCATCCTTTATCTTCTTGCAATCCACGGTTTTGTGTTCCCTGGATTTGCATAACCCACATGCAAAAGGCTTCGTTTGTGTTTGTGAGTTGGATTCAAACCTGCACTTCCCAAAGTGCTGCCTCTTGCAGGTTTTACATCTGGGTTTTTCGCCCGACTGTTGACCATCCTTCTTAAAACCTGACCCCTTCTTTTGGTCATTGTTTCCCTTCAGCTTCTTGTCTGATCGTCGTGAGTTGTCATCCTCACGCTTCCTCTTTTCGGTATCATTTTTCCTTTGTGACCTCAGCCTGACAGCATCTGAGGTTAGAGATAATGATATGTCCGTTACTGACCGAAAAGTGGTTGGTCTGGAAGCTTTTACACTTGCTTTGATCTCCGGTTCCAAACCCCCGATAAAACGAGCTATACGTTTAGGCTCCGGAGTTACCAAGTAAGGGACCAACCTTGACAAAGTATTGAAAGTAGTAAGGTAGGCCTGACAGTCCAGGTTTTTCATGACCAGCACCAGGAAATCAGATTCAATTCTCTCAACCTCATGTTGAGGGCAGAAATTCTCCTTGATTAGTGCCATGAACTGTTCCCAGGTCATGTTGTATAACGGGACTTTCCCTGTGGCTTGGATTAAAGTTCTCCACCAGGCTAAGGCTTCTCCTTTGAAAGACTGTGAGACAAACTTCACAATATCCCTATTATGACAACCACTAATATCCACCACAGTATCCATTTCGTCCATCCACGTCATGCAATCAACAGCTCCTTTTTCCCCATTGAAGTCTCTGGGTTTGCACGAGACAAAGTACTTATATGTGCAACCCCTATTACGAGGTTCTTGGTTCTGTACGACTCTTTGGGATGGATTACTCCTTTGATTCGAGGAGTGGTGAGAATTACTGTTGTGGGCAGTGTGGGTCCTGGAGGGTGTTCTAGTGTGTGATGCAGAATGGGTCCTCGTATGGGTACCACTTGATCCATGGTGCTGTCTATCCATAGCTCTATTAACTGCATTGTCTATCATAGCTTGCAACTCTGCACCTGCTACGTTTACATGGGCATTATCATTCCCTATCCCTTGGTGACTGTTGACCTCGTTTGAGTCTGCCATGTTTCTTGAACTGTAACACATTGGCAATAATTTATTGGTGAGTTTATCATATAATTGTCTTTTATGGCAATTTTTATTAACCGTGGTAACATAGACCATATATGGTTAATTTATTACTCACCTTTATTTAGGATTTCTAATATAATTTATCCTAATTATAAAACAATAACAGTATTTATTAGCACATAAGGCCTAGTCACTGGGACAATATAGATTATAAGCTAGGATTTCAGAGAATCAAAGCATGAAGGTTTGAACAAAGTTCATTACCTTTATCAGACAGGGTCATAGACTAATACTGTCTTTTGTCTCATATGAAAATGAGAAGGGCCCGTAGGCATTCCATTACCAATGGATGGTAAAAGAACTTATCATATTTATTAATGATTTAACCCATGATTCAGAGATCATTAAGTTGGGTTTAGAATCTTTGAAAAGATCCATATATAATAATAACACGTGTGTTTTTAGCTAATCATGTCTGCCAGGAGTGTTAACATGTTTTCAGATGTTAACAGGGATTTGAATCTTTTCAACTAGTTTTACCATTTGGGCCCGGTCTTAAAATGACATGCAGGCTAGGTTATAATTTTAAGATCCTTAATAAAAATAACATAGGCAGATAGACTTTTAAAAGGAATGGTTTTGATTTATTTATTTCATATATCTTTTAATTATGCATAACTAGCAAAGATGAAATTTATAAACTTACATTCCAATAATACTAAAAGTAGTACATTTTGCCCTAAACGGGACTTTTCACATAAACAGATGCCCACGCAGGAGCTATACCGATAATACATGTCCTCACAAGGACGGTCTACAAAAGTAAATGTCCACGCAGGGACTACTAGAGACAAGTCCACGTAGGGACTAAATACAAAGATAGATGTCCACGCAGGGACTACGTACACACATAAATAAATGTCCACGTAGGGACTTGATTTAAACAAGGAAATACAACAATATATATATGGGGATTTAACGATCCTGTTTCTTCTTCCCCTTAAGCAAGTTTGCCAACCCACTCATAAATCCTTCATTCTTCCTACGTTCCTTCTGGAAGTCTCGCTCCACTTTGGCCAGTCTTCGGCGGAGTTCCTCCTGCTCAGGTGGAGGAGCTCGTGGTGGCTGGTACTGTGGTGGCGGCTGAACAGGTGCTTGATACCCCTGAGTTGGGTATCCCATTCCCCAAGGGGGTCCGTATGGTCCTTCAGGATTATTATGGGCTTGGTAGCTTGCTGCTACGTTGTAAGGGTCATCAGCATAGTTATAGCCATGGTATGCTGGTGGTCCATATGGGTTGTAAGCTGCCGGAGCAGTATAAGCAGGTATTGGGTGGCCAAAACCCGGTGATGGCGGTACAATAGGTACTGAATTCACCTCCGAAACTGGGACAGAAGGTCCTTCCATCTGTGGGACTTCATGAGTAGGCGGGTAATGGCTACCGCTAGAGTGTTGAGGGGTGTTGAGACGAAAGTCAACTTCTCGTGCTGAGATCCGTGCACCAGTCCTCCTACGTCTTGGTGGCACTGGAGGCTCTAGATGCACTGGTGGCGGTGGAGGCGGTGGCGTGACTGCCTCATAACGTGGATCCCCAGAGGGATCTTGCTGCTGATGTGGCGGCTGCTGGTGAGGTGATGGGTGGTAAGATGGTGTATTGTACCACTCACACCGTTCGAACCGTGCCATGTGACTATCCGGACCCTGGTATGGTGTTCCATGGAAAGACGAACCGTCTGAGATCACGAAAGGATGGTTAAATGATCCGGTTGAAGCCTCGACGGGATCTGTGTCCTCGTCCATATCTTGATCACCCGAAAAGTGATCCTCTGGTCCTAGTGGGTTAAAGCCCACTTGCTCTGGCAGGTACTCTGCTGGGTTAAACTGACCCTGAAAAACAGGAGTAGGGTCGCCAAAGAAACGTTGCGGGTTGTGGGGTTCGTTCTCTGACTGAGGCCCATAAGAGTCATGATATGGAGGTGTTGAGGTATGCGAAAAAGATCGTCTGGCATCGTCTTCATAGGTCCTCCATAGCTCCCTCGTTTCGTCATTCCTTGTAGAAGAAGTTCGTCGATATGAAGGCCCTGCCTCATGGTCGTTAGGGGCGCTAGCTGGCTCCTTTCCTCGACCACCTCGTCTAAATCTTGGCGGCATTATTGTACCTGTTAAAACACACAAGATAATAACAAGGAAAAATATATGGCAAATTTAATTAAATAAATAAAAAAATTTGAACAATTTGGATTATTCCTAAGTTCTTTTTCTAGACTCGAAGATTTAGGAATGTGCAATTGTGTAACTGAGATTAAACACAAAAGGTTAATGTTTAATTCACTCAGTGTTGGCTCTGATACCAACCTGTCACACCCCGAATTTCCACGTGTCACCGGTGGGCCCGGTAGGGGAGTATCGTGACGTGGTTGGCAACATAATAGTCAAACAACACAATATTTAAATGCACAGCGGAAGCAAAGTATAGATTTAATTCAACCAACGATATTGTAATATTAAGTATCACAAACAGTCGAATATAAATCCACAGGTAGATCGAATTTAAAAAGGAAACAAATGTTCAACAGCTTATGACATCCAAGCTGGCGAGACTTAATGTGGATGCTAGGAGACAAGCCAGCCTATTTCGCGTAGTACCTGCACTTAACCTTTTTAAGAAAATACGTCAGTTTACACTGGTAAATACAATCAACCGACTCATTTTGAAAATGATTTAAAATTGGTTTGGATGCACATGGCATAAAGGCACAAGGCACAAATAATATTTTATAACTTGGGATAATTATTTAAATATATAATACTTGTATGGATTTACATGTTCCTTATGCGTTCAGTAGCCCGGATCGAGCCGGGTTAAAGATCAATTAACACACCACTTTATTTATGAGACACTAACAGGTGTACGCCTACACCTGAGTGCTAAGGTCGTGGCCATTTCGTAAAATGATGCCAGGGATATCCGGGACACGGTCATTAACCCCCCAAAGGCTTTAAGTAAACAAAACAATATTAAACGAGACGTCTCAATACTTTCATTATCATTCATTCAATCAAAGATTCAACGTCCCGACCAAGCGGTATTTTATATACCGTACCCCAAGCCCGTATAGGGAAAATAAGTTAAAAGTATTTACCTGAGTAAGTATAGTTCAAAATCAGCGAGTGCAAGTATCTTTTACTGGTTCTCCTAATCTGGAACGAAGGTTTATAATAACCTATTAGAATCCTAACGGGTCTTTAGTTAAGCTTACGCTTAGACCGGTTAGTTTTAAAGATACGGTTCGTACGCACGATTAAGCGAAGACCGGATAGAATGTGATTTAGACCCGACAAGTTTGAAGACTTGTTTAATATGGGTATATGATACACATTCTGGATTTTGAGATAAAACCGATAAGGTTTGACCCGTTTCGGCTAATTTATGTAAACTAGTTACATAAACCGAACCGAACGCGCATGAAGCGTAACGGGTATCCGTAAGAGTCCTAAACAGGTTTCCTAAGTTAACACGCCTTAAATAAGTTGTGACATCAGTAGGATATCACCCGTGACGCCCCAAACGAGTTTAATCTCTTAATAAGCCCCGTAGGGGTATTTTGGTCATTTTAAAGATTATAAAAGGATTTAATTTGGTTTCTGTGAACCGGGTCTGGTTACATCAGTAAAATGGCTTATTTAAACAGGTTATAACATTTGGTTATAAGTCTTATATGTCAAAATAGTTTTAAACCCAAACTATGCGTATAATACGCGTATAAAGCCGTTTTAAGCGACGTACGGTTTAAAATACGATTCTGAGTTTCCTGATCAATTAAACAGGTTCAAAACACTCTATTTAATATTTAAAATCAGTAGCAATTGGATTGGCGTCAAAAGGATTTGTAAAACTCATTTTATGGCCGAAAAGGGTATATTCGGTATTAACCGAATTAAGGCGCTAATCCAAGCTTATGATCAGTTTAAAAATAATTAAAAATCTTCAAAAATCCCAAAATATTATATTACATCAGTGGGTAAAAGGTTTGGTGTCAAAAATGGGGTTTAGATAGGTTTTATGCTAATGACGCCGTTTAATTAATAAAAGTGTTCTTAATTACGTCATTAAGCATAACTCCTAATCTAGACCTCCGATTAACGTGAAATTTTCGGGACATGCATAATAATCAGTAACTAAGATTATGGCACTTTTATATTTCCAAAAATCTCGTTTTATGGTCATAAGGGCATTACGGTCAATAATTAGGCATTTAACGGAAACATCGGACGATCAGGGATTCGAGTGGTATAAACGCAGAGGCTTATACACACATGTAACTAGGTCCTAATGGAACTTTAAGGCATGTCTAAACCTATAAGAATCGGGTCAGAACTGAGGTCAAAGCAAAAGTCAAACTTTTGCGTATCTCGGTTCCGAATCGGTTCTAAACATAAAGTTGTCGAATCAAGCAAGCGTATACAAGTTTTTATACTTATTTTCAGTTGGTAAGAATGATAAATTAGGCTATCCGCCATTTACATCGCTAATCATGCATTAAACCAAACATAACAATTCTGTTGACTTTTTCGGAAGGAGTTTGACTCGATAAACGACCTAGTTAGGATTCGAATTAGTGAGTGCCCTTTTAGGGGTTTATCAACCATATAAATACCAACTTATAACAACCTTTGATTCGACAAAACTCTGGACCGATTGTGATTTATCACAAAGTCAAACCGTAGTTACGACGGTTTGATTTCTAGGCCATAAACTAAGTATGAATGAATTGAAGAAGATCAAGGGTACTTACACAAGTCTTATGGATGATATGGAATGTTTGTGGCTTGCTTGAATGATCCAGAAATGCTCAGAGGGTGAATGCAAGATGAATAATCAACTTTGCAAAGAATGTGGGTCTTCTTATGGTGTGCAAACATGCATGGATGATCGACAACTAAGTCTAGGAGGAAATAATAACATCCACAAGCATCCTACACACTATAAACCACCTTAGGGCAGCCCAAGGTATGAAGAAATGGCCCTTAAGTCGGTTAAGAAACATGCAGGACACCTGCACAACCTTTCTGTCCAGACAAGGCAGTCGCGTAGCGCGACTGCCAAATGCTTTCAGGCTCGCGCTACGCGAGGGTGTTGGTAACCAGCTTAGCAAGTTTCCATTATTTGCATTTCAGTCCCTGGTCCTTCTAAACATCGCTTTCTCATTGTTTCTTGCAATTTGAGGCTTTAATATTTAACATGTGGGGCTTTAAGGCTTATACCCTCTTTGTTAAGTCCTCGGGTAACTTCGTGATCACCCGAAAAGCCCTAAATTTCAATGTTGACGTTTCTAACCCTTACACACGGATTCTATCATAACTTTCTCATACGGTAACGAATCTTGGTGAAATTTTTATGGTGCATTCTTGTGAGCATAATTAATCATTACAAAGCTTCGGGTTTGTCAAAAGGTTACTCAGAGGTATAACTTAAACATGTTGGCACATTTAACCCCTGTAGTTTGTAATCTCTCACTTTCTTTCACAATTCGCTTCGTATGATCCATGATCTATTCGTTTAAGGTTATAAACATCATGTAGGGTTATTGCAAAGTATATTTATTCATTGTTGACACTTTGAACCCTTATACTTACATAGTTTCACTATTTGTCAACTTTAGTCCTTCAAGAACATTCTTTCACACGTTCAAACCTATGACACGTGTCAAGACATAATAGGACGTAAATTTTCGAGGTGTTACAGGAACGGTCGTGCGACCTGATGCACGACCGTGCATCTCCGACAGATGTTGATTAGTCCGGCAATGAACGAGCAGTGCGACTAGGCGTGCAAGGTAAACAAGGCCAGACCGGTGACGCACGGACGTGCCATCCGAAGAACGACAGTGCGACTCCGAAGATCAGCCAAACTCTCGGAACTGAACGACCGGTGCGACCAAGCGTGCAACAAGAACCCGGCGAAGAACGACCGTGCCACAGGAAGAACGGTCGTGCGATTTCGAATCTGGTCAACGATCTGATGACGTCATGCAGTATGGTGTGCCATGCCCAATAATTGCTTAAAGTGCACGGTCGTGCCATATGAAGAACGACCGTGCCACAGCGAAAAAATATAAAAACAGAACAGAAACATTTTGTTCGATATTCTGGAATTTTGGGAGCTTCACTGGCGATTTTACAGGCTCCGGAGGCTATGCTTTTGACCCGGATTCAAGCCACATCGTGCCGTTTAGCTCCATAACTATCCGGATTCTTAGTCTAGTGCTTGTTTATGGTTTGGTTTTCTAATCTTTCCATGATTTTGTTAATCTTTCAAGTACTTAGATTAATGTTTATGTATTATTGTAGCCCTTGGGCAAAAACACAACAATCCCTTGCTTGATTACAATCATTAGTATGTTAATCTTTGTTTGTAATGACATTTTGAAGTATTTTCTATGTTAATCTTTGATGATTAGTTTGCAACCTTGTTATTGATATTGATTTCTTGATTATAAGTAATTATGTTGGATGATTGATGCTTGGTTAGTTAAGATAGTTGAAAAATGAAGCCTAATTAATCTTGTATTAGTAAACTTTGAACTTGGTTAACTAGATTAGCTTGGTTTAAATGTATGCATCATGATACTAGAAATGGTTAGTGATTTAATAAAATGTAATTATTGTTAATCAAGAGAGCTTACCGTCACGTAAGGACCTTAACGGGTTAGATGGTGTCGTTATAAATTCTTGCCATGATTTGTTAGCTTAGTTAGTAGTTTAGGCCAAAATTGCTATCTTGGTGAATTTATGTGCAAGATTTGTAAAATGAACTTGGTTGTGATTTAATCTAGTTTATGCTTGACAGTTGGTGGTTGCATTGTGTTTATCGGTGTCGCTTTCCTTGTTTAAGTGCGGTTAGAAAACTCCTAACGGATGACTAACTTATTTTAAGAGTTTTTTATAGACATTTATCAATTGCACGTTAAAGAACAATTTTAGGTGGTTAAAGTGTGTTTATCGTTTTAACTTTCCGAATGATTGTCATGTTAGGATTCCCGAAAGGGATACTAATTGTCTTAAATTGGAATATTGACCGAATGCTTCTAGTGCCAAAACCGACTTAGTTGACATGCTTTGGTTGTGTATTAAGCAAGGCTTTTTATCTATTATCTATTATGTTTTTATTATGTATTTGTTTACGCTTACTTTAGTTTAATTAAAATCAAACAAACTTATGTTTTTACCGGTAGTTTAGTGACAAAGGTCTAGTATTATTTCTCCGCCCATTTCCTTGGATCGATACTTGGTTCTTACCGATACTTTATTACATATGTGACGGGGTACACTTGCCTCTTTCGTGTGTGTTTTGATGTAAAAGTAATAATCACTTTTATAAATTTAAAACCAAATCGTGTGTAAATTCATTGCAAAATTATGTATATATACGCACACGTCAGAGGCTAAAGAAAAGAAAGACAACAGAATCAAACACACCAACGAAGCCTGATCAAGTAAAACCAGAACAGCAGATCGAAACTTCTGAACCAATGCTCACATCAACAAACATCTCTGACATTGAGTTAGATCAAAGAAAGAGACTAGAGCTGATTGATAAAGAGACAGCAGAAGATATAGCTGCAGCAAATGAGATCATAAACAAAGCTTTCACACAAATGTCAGCTAGAAACTCTGAAACAGCAAAAGTTTAGAGTACTGATCATGCTGAAAACTCTAAACTATCAAAAGCTCAGAGTAATGATCAAGCTGAAAACTCTGACCTAGCAAAAGCACACAGTATTTGTAACACCTGTGCCTCCACGGCCATCAAAAAAAATGCCAAACCAATGAAATAATGTATTTCATACTTTGGACTTGTATGAATATTGTGTATCTTTTGCACATATCGACTCATGTTCGATTTCAAGCTCTAAATCGCTTTCTGGAAGGTTATACGCGCACTAATGCGTAAATATAACCAGTTTAATGCAACGAACACTCCGGAATAGTGAAATAGGCTTAACATACCTTAAATAACCTATACATAACTTAGATATAAGTTTTGGAAGGTTTGGTGTGGTGAAATCAAAGTTAAATCGCTTACAGGGACTAAAGTTGACAAACTGCGAAAGTATGCCAATTTGAACTGTAACAGACATTCCGGAACATGACCATAAGTTAAACACACCTTAAATATCCTTTACATAGCTTAGAAATAGGCTTTGAGGGGTTCGGTGTGCTAAAATAAACTTTAGGGTCATTCAGGGACTAAAAGTGTCAAAAAGTGCACAAGTTTGCATTTTCGCGCATAACTTACGTTCTGAATACATCTGGACATCCAAAAATTTATGTAAGCATGACTACATTATATTTTAGTGTTCGCCTTAAGAAAAATCCATTCGTCGCGTCATTTGGATCGTTTTTCGCGCTTATGCGCATTCCGTCGTAATTAAGCGAACATCGCGTTCGTACGGCTAAACGAACCGACATCCGAGATATTTTTGAGCATGTTTTAAGTTCCCTATACTTTAACTTCATTTTAGAGCTTTGAAATGGGGTTAACGGGCCTTAAACGTGTCAAAAATGGGCTGATTGCACTGCAGGGACCAAAACTGTAAATCTGCCAAAGTTGTTACCTTACGGACCTCAACATTGGCAGCTTTACGGTCCGTAAGGCAACCTGCAGACCAGATGCAGTGTATTAACAGCCTGTTTTCAGCAGATTTAACCACAACCACATGTTTGCAACTTGCTTAATCACTAAGATTAGGAGCATATGTGGCTCCATAACCTTTGTGACAAGTGTACGGCTCGGATCGTGGCACGATATTCAAGAAACGATCCTAGCGGCTCTACTTTATCTATAAATACCCAACCCACACAACCTCATTTTGCACAAGAATTCTGATTTGAGAGCTCTAAGTTGAAACCATTGTTTCATACCTGAGTTCTTAGATCGGGATTAGCATTCGGGGACCCTGGGTAAGTATTCTTTCGTTCTTTTCCTTATTTTACTGCTTTTCGAGTCAGAAAGTCAAACTTTGTTTGACTTTCAGCGTTGACCAGTAATGGTCAATGCGAAGTTCGTTTGAACTTCGCAACGTGAGTGTAATCACGTTGGTTATAGTCCCTTGGGACTATGCCCACTGATTACCACGTTGTCTAGGGTCGTAGGGTAGGCGATCTAATAAATCGCCTATACCTTCGAACCCGACCCAGTTTGGTCGATCATTAGGATCCGACCAAATACATTAGGTGACCCTAGTATAGGGCATAACCTTCCGAGGTTATACCCTATGGTCACATCGTTTAAGTAGTTGAATGATAGGTAGTTTATATGCCTTAGGTAAATTACCATAATACCCTTTTCATGTATAATTGGTAACTAAGCATATGTAACCTAAACCTTTGTCATATAACTGATTATGTAACATGTTTAGGCATATAACACTTGTCATAGGACTAGTTAGACGGTCCGAACGCGTTTCACGCGCACGACACGTTAAAGTAGCATATGTTACCTTAATGGGTCGCGATGGGTCGAAAGCACTTAGGTTAGGTTTCATTGTAGTATGTAGGCCTTGTTAAACCATATCATATGAGTTCCAACACTCATTTGGTTTACCAAGCCTCATCCTATCCGATCTCCCGATTTAAGTCCGGTTTATTTATATAGTTTTAGATTGCCGACTGATTCCGTGCTCTCTCTAGCTTTGTTTGGTTGTTGTTCAAGACCTCCAAGCATTCTCAGGCGAGTACATTATTCCCCTCTTTTACTATTTTCAACTGTTTTGGGGTGACTCATATGTGCTAAATGTTTTCGATGTTATAACGATGGTTTCAAAAACGATTAAGACGATTTATACAAAACTAATAACGATTTCATAAAGTGACAAACTTGTTGGTTGTAGTTACATAACAAATGACATTCATTAGCAATGATCAAGCCGACCAGTATTAGGTTATGGTACCATAGGATCTGACAAATCCCGTTATTTACTACACCCGTGGTTATGTGTGGGTATGGTAGGTAGCGACTGAATCTGTAATTGTTAACTTACCCTATGGAGGTTTGTTAATACGAAAACGAGAAGCGACGAAAACGAGAAGCGACGAGAGTCACGAAGGTTTGAATGTTATTAGCGAGACGACCTTATAAGTAGTTTCACGACCTAAAACGAATTAAACGATTTACGATTGGTTTTCACACGATGTTTTAACGATTGGGTAACGATTGGGTTTCACACGATGTTTTAACGATTGGGTAAACGATTGGCTTCAAAGCGATATACGATATTATTTTGGTTATACATATTACATGATTTACATTTGGGCATGAACATTACTTTGGTGGTTTGGTTTGGATTAAGTGATTAAGTAACAATGCGTGTGGAATATGATACAAGCATGGTGGATACGCCGCTGGTACTTCCTATATATAAGTGTTTGTATGGTATTACATATTGTAGCGTTATTTGAATCATTTCAGTTTGAGACATAGAACATTTTATACAAGTAACATACTTTTCACAAGACATTTATTTACAAACAACTTATCTTATACAAACTCATTTTACATGGTTATTCATTTAATCATGCATTATTCTCTTATTTATACATATCACCTGAACTTATCATTGTTTTTCAAATAATTTACTAAAACAAATGTTTTTGGGTTAAGAGTCATGGCTACGAGGTTTTACAAATTATAACCCGCTTGATTTGAGTTGGTTAATTAAGTTGCAATATTATACTCTTTTCAAAACAAGGTTTTTAAATAAAGTATTGCAACGTCTAAACTAGCCATGATTTCGACACTCCTACAAAACCTATGTACTCGCCAGCATTTCTTTGCTGACCTCGTTTTCACATATGTTTCAGGTATTGTTGAATGATATCGATTGATAAGATGCATGCTCACATAGGACTGGACAAGGCCTTAGTGACTCAATAACAATGATAGACTATGTTTAAATAGTGTATTTAGATTTCAAGACGATGTAATTATTCAATGTTTAATAAAACGAAACACTTTTGATATCCATGGTTATGAAACATTAATTCTGTTGCAACACGCCCCGATGTTTCCGCCACGTTTTGTATGTTCTACGTGGTCGGGGTGTGACAGAAAAGATGGTATCAGAGCCAATGGTTATAGGGAATTAGGTTATTAGTAATTAGTAATGCTTTGACCTAGTCTATAACCTTCTTAGGACCCTAACGCGAGTTTACTTGCGTTTAGTCATAAAACAATACCGTCACCTATCCTTAGGTGACGACCACAACAAGAACATAAATTTCAAAACCGCTTTGAAAACTAATCATCTGTTCTAGGATGATTGATTACTAGGTTTTGAACCCTCTATTGTAAGGTTTTGAACTCTCTATTATATGGTTTTGAACCCCTTTGAGTTTTCAAAACTTCGTCAAGGTTTTGGGTTTTAAATAATGTGAACACGTGCAAACTGGAAGGGTGAATGCCTGTATTCTGGGTTTTCTGGCTAGGCAAGCACTTCGTATACATCTCATCAGACGCGAGACCAGTTGTGCTTACCTGGGAATTCTTGGGATGAGTGTTCACTTATTAGGCGAGCATGTCTTCGCGATACATTATTTTTGACCCATTTACTTTGATCAGTCACCGTCTCATTTGTTTGCCTTAGGTAACAAACAAATGATCGCAATCTTCATGCGTTATCATTCTGTTTTGATTGTCCAATAATCTTTCACCTGTTTCTCCCTATGCCTTTCTTTTTCTTCAAGAATGTCTCTTCATCACGATGACGCCCAGATATCTGAGCAAGCAGCCAAAATTCGCTCAGCGAATAGGCGAAGTAGCCCTGAAGACTGTTGAATTAGCTACTGCCATGTATCATCTCCAGGATGAAGCCACTCAAGAGTCACCAAGACAGGCAGGACCTAGTCAGGTGACAGCACCATCAGCCAAGAAACCAATCGAGGAATCAAAGACCATGGATGAACGATCCCCTAAGAAGTCAAAGAAGCGAAAGGCTTCTCAGAACTTCGCCATGGTCGCTCACAATGGTAAAGCAGTCCCCAACCAACCAGCTCAACCCCCTGCTAGGTGTATATGGCTTTTCCTATGATACCTACATCAAGGAACTATGTACCTTACAAACTACTCTTGTGATTTCTCTCTTTCAAATGATTGCTCATGATTCCCTCAAAAATTTTAAGTACTCGTTTCACTCTAAGAAACAAAGTACAGAAAATTAAGTGACATTATGAGTAATCGTGCTCTTCGCACATCTGTGCCTTTGAATCCTTGGTTAGATAACTAAGGATATTTTCAAATCTCATACCCATTACGTTTTGATTTTTTTCAACATACACAGTACCAGTATTTCAAAACAATCTTCATGATCTCAAAACATTTCATATAGTTTGAAAACAATTTTTCTAGATGCATTGTCTATGTTATTTCAAAAACATTGGCCATGTTATCAAAACCAACCTTTCTAATTTCAAAATATTTCATATAGTCTGAAGACAATATTAACACAATACATTTTCTGATCAAGTGCATGATTTCGAAAAGCATCATTCATATCTTTCAAAAACCTTATACATAATTTCAAAATTCATCTCGCATGATTTTAAAACATTTTTGTAAATATATCTACCTAATACACCTACTTTATGATTTCAAAAAGTATTATATATAAGGTTTCAAAAAACGTTAAACACATTTTTCTTAAAAGAACCCCATGCATAGTTTTCAAAAATATTTTCCTCATACATTGACGTAACCTTCAAATTCCGCTTCATATGTCGCCTTGACATATCAGGCATCTCAACTTCATAAGCATTTTACTTCATGTTTTGACATAAGCACGTCCAGTGCAAGGTATCAAAACATCTTCAACTTCTAAAATCCATAAGGGATCTTTTTATCTTCACAATTAGATCCTTGTGGATGATCATCATTCAAATCAGAGTCCTTAATTGGATTCCTCATATACCTAAATTCGAACATTTCGGTTCCTTAAAATCGAAATCGAATTCTTTCTTTTAAAGATCTTTCTATCTTTATAGTTAGATTCTTGATAATGTTTAAAGTACCAAATGAAATCCACGAGATGGATTCCTAGTGTGCTTTAAATACATGTACTCTGTTAGCAGAACAAACTTCTAGTTAAACAATTTTGTGGTTATATGATATGTGTTTATGTGTTCTCCTCTATGATTTTTGTGTTTTTGGATACTCTGGATATTCTTTATCCAAATCCTCGCAGAATCTTTCATATCTTCACATGAGAGATTCGTAGCAGGATATTCAAAAGGGTACTACCTTAAATCCTTAATGGGCTTCTATGTAATAGTTAAGACCCTTGGATTATATAGTACTGCTCCATGATTCATTAGAGACCCTTTAGTGGTCTAATCAAAAAGATTGATTCACAATTTGGTTAAAGAACGACATCTAGTGATGTAGCTGACAGACTCCTTGATAGTCTATTTAAATCATTTATTGATTTAGTCTAAAGGACTCTATGGCGGTCTAAGTCACGCTCATCACAGGATTGTTCATTTGGTTTTCCCCTACACACTATAAAATAGACTGTGTGTACTGTGCAAGGAATTGTCTGATTATGGACGCGTACATAATTATGAAATTTAGTGCATAGGAACCCAGTAAGATTTATTATGTGTAAGAACCAATAGTGACAACAATAACGAAATGAGAACGATGTAATGGAGGTACGGTGGACGCACCAATGACGCTTCATATACTTGTATATAAGTATCCCTCTTACATTGCAAACATGATGTTATTAAAGTTACTAGAAGTTCAGAACCCTAACCAATATTGTTCGATCTTTTCAACCTCATGTTTTCAAGCTCTCGCAAGTTTCCTCTAAATAAATTTCGGGACGAAATTTCCTAAAGTAGGGGAGACTGTAACACCTGTGCCTCCACGGCCATCAAAAAAAATGCCAAACCAATGAAATAATGTATTTCATACTTTGGACTTGTATGAATATTGTGTATCTTTTGCACATATCGACTCATGTTCGATTTCAAGCTCTAAATCGCTTTCTGGAAGGTTATACGCGCACTAATGCGTAAATATAACCAGTTTAATGCAACGAACACTCCAGAATAGTGAAATAGGCTTAACATACCTTAAATAACCTATACATAACTTAGATATAAGTTTTGGAAGGTTTGGTGTGGTGAAATCAAAGTTAAATCGCTTACAGGGACTAAAGTTGACAAACTGCGAAAGTATGCCAATTTGAACTGTAACAGACATTCCGGAACATGACCATAAGTTAAACACACCTTAAATATCCTTTACATAGCTTAGAAATAGGCTTTGAGGGGTTCGGTGTGCTAAAATAAACTTTAGGGTCATTCAGGGACTAAAAGTGTCAAAAAGTGCACAAGTTTGCATTTTCGCGCATAACTTACGTTCTGAATACATCTGGACATCCAAAAATTTATGTAAGCATGACTACATTATATTTTAGTGTTCGCCTTAAGAAAAATCCATTCGTCGCGTCATTTGGATCGTTTTTCGCGCTTATGCGCATTCCGTCGTAATTAAGCGAACATCGCGTTCGTACGGCTAAACGAACCGACATCCGAGATATTTTTGAGCATGTTTTAAGTTCCCTATACTTTAACTTCATTTTAGAGCTTTGAAATGGGGTTAACGGGCCTTAAACGTGTCAAAAATGGGCTGATTGCACTGCAGGGACCAAAACTGTAAATCTGCCAAAGTTGTTACCTTACGGACCTCAACATTGGCAGCTTTACGGTCCATAAGGCAACCTGCAGACCAGATGCAGTGTATTAACAGCCTGTTTTCAGCAGATTTAACCACAACCACATGTTTGCAACTTGCTTAATCACTAAGATTAGGAGCATATGTGGCTCCATAACCTTTGTGACAAGTGTACGGCTCGGATCGTGGCACGATATTCAAGAAACGATCCTAGCGGCTCTACTTTATCTATAAATACCCAACCCACACAACCTCATTTTGCACAAGAATTCTGATTTGAGAGCTCTAAGTTGAAACCATTGTTTCATACCTGAGTTCTTAGATCGGGATTAGCATTCGGGGACCCTGTGTAAGTATTCTTTCGTTCTTTTCCTTATTTTACTGCTTTTCGAGTCAGAAAGTCAAACTTTGTTTGACTTTCAGCGTTGACCAGTAATGGTCAATGCGAAGTTCGTTTGAACTTCGCAACGTGAGTGTAATCACGTTGGTTATAGTCCCTTGGGACTATGCCCACTGATTACCACGTTGTCTAGGGTCGTAGGGTAGGCGATCTAATAAATCGCCTATACCTTCGAACCCGACCCAGTTTGGTCGATCATTAGGATCCGACCAAATACATTAGGTGACCCTAGTATAGGGCATAACCTTCCGAGGTTATACCCTATGGTCACATCGTTTAAGTAGTTGAATGATAGGTAGTTTATATGCCTTAGGTAAATTACCATAATACCCTTTTCATGTATAATTGGTAACTAAGCATATGTAACCTAAACCTTTGTCATATAACTGATTATGTAACATGTTTAGGCATATAACACTTGTCATAGGACTAGTTAGACGGTCCGAACGCGTTTCACGCGCACGACACGTTAAAGTAGCATATGTTACCTTAATGGGTCGCGATGGGTCGAAAGCACTTAGGTTAGGTTTCATTGTAGTATGTAGGCCTTGTTAAACCATATCATATGAGTTCCAACACTCATTTGGTTTACCAAGCCTCATCCTATCCGATCTCCCGATTTAAGTCCGGTTTATTTATATAGTTTTAGATTGCCGACTGATTCCGTGCTCTCTCTAGCTTTGTTTGGTTGTTGTTCAAGACCTCCAAGCATTCTCAGGCGAGTACATTATTCCCCTCTTTTACTATTTTCAACTGTTTTGGGGTGACTCATATGTGCTAAATGTTTTCGATGTTATAACGATGGTTTCAAAAACGATTAAGACGATTTATACAAAACTAATAACGATTTCATAAAGTGAACAAACTTGTTGGTTGTAGTTACATAACAAATGACATTCATTAGCAATGATCAAGCCGACCAGTATTAGGTTATGGTACCATAGGATCTGACAAATCCCGTTATTTACTACACCCGTGGTTATGTGTGGGTATGGTAGGTAGCGACTGAATCTGTAATTGTTAACTTACCCTATGGAGGTTTGTTAATACGAAAACGAGAAGCGACGAAAACGAGAAGCGATGAGAGTCACGAAGGTTTGAATGTTATTAGCGAGACGACCTTATAAGTAGTTTCACGACCTAAAACGAATTAAACGATTTACGATTGGTTTTCACACGATGTTTTAACGATTGGGTAACGATTGGGTTTCACACGATGTTTTAACGATTGGGTAAACGATTGGCTTCAAAGCGATATACGATATTATTTTG
>JARYGA010000147.1:0-60390 GCA_030545235.1 Helianthus tuberosus | reverse complement strand
TATCACCTGCGTCAGCCCAGCATAGGGGTGATCGACACTTGCATCCGTAAATAGCTTCAAATGGCGCGGCTCCAATGCTGGTGTGGTAGCTGTTGTTGTATGAAAATTCGACCAGTGGTAAATGATTATCCCAGCTACCACCTAGATCCATTACACATGCTCTCAGCATATCCTCCAATGTTTGGATAGGTCTTTCACTTTGGCCATCAGTTTGCGGATGAAATGCAGTGCTCAGATTCAACTGTGAGCCAAAAGCTTCTTGGAAGGATTGCCAAATCCTTGATATGAAACGTCCATCTCTATCAGAGATAACCGAGAGAGGCACTCCATGACGTGCAACGATTTCTCTCATGTATATTTCCGCAAGTTTACTCGTATTGTCCTTCTCTTTGATTGGCAAGAAGTGCGCGGACTTTGTTAGGCGGTCAACTATCACTCAAATAGTATCATGACCCCTGGGCGTCCTGGGCAGTTTCGTTATAAAATCCATTGAAATATGTTCCCATTTCCACTTGGGAATGTCAGGTTGTTGCAGAAGTCCCGAAGGCTTCTGGTATTCAGCTTTAACCTTGGCGCACGTTAAACACTTGCTTACATAAACAGCAACGTCGCCCTTCATCCTGGGCCCCTAATAATAATCCTTAAGATCCTGGTACATCTTATCCGCACCGGGATGTATAGAGTACCGTGATTTGTGTGCCTCATCAAAAATAGCTTTCCTCAAACCACCCAACAGAGGAACCCAAATCCTTTTCATAAAACATAATGTTCCTTCCTTGTTTGGTACTAATTGCTTCTCCCTCCCACGGAAATACTCATCTTCAATATTTCTTTCCTTAAGAGCTTCTTTCTGGTTGAATGTGTGCTGTAAACTCTTATGATCTGTGAAGATTGTACACTTCGTACCATATAGGTAGTGTCTCTAGATCTTTAATGCAAATATCACTGCGCCTAGTTCCAAATCGTGTGTGGTATAGTTCTTTTCATGCACTTTCAACTGGCGCGACGCGTAAGCTATAACTTTATGGCGTTGCATCAAAACGCAACCCAATCCTTGACGTGAGGCGTTATAGTATACCACGAAATCATCTGTACCTTCTGGTAGTGCTAAGATCGGCGCATTGCAGAGCTTATCCTTTAACAACTGAAATGCTTCCTCCTGTTTGATTCCCCAATCAAACCTCTTATCCTTTTGCGTGAGGAGCGTCAGTGATTGAGCGATTTTTGAAAAATCCTCAATGAACCTTCGATAGTAACCAGCCAAGTCTAAGAATTGTCGAATCTCGGTTGACGCCTTTGGAGTTTCCCAATTTTTGATCGCTTCAATCTTGGTTGGATCCTCATGGATTCCATCTCCATTCACCATATGTCCAAGAAATTGGACTTCACGTAGCCAAAATTCGCACTTAGAAAATTTGGCATACAACTGTTCTTTCTTCGGCAGCTCCAAAATAGCTCTTAGATGTTGTTCGTGCTCAGCCCTTGTCCTTGAATAAATCAAAATATCGTTGATGAATACAATCACGAACTTATTGAGATATGGCTTGCAGACTCGGTTCATTAGGTCCATAAAAAAAATAGCAGGCGCATTTGTCAACCCAAACGGCATAACTAGGAACTCGTAATGTCCATAACGAGTTCTGAAGGCTGTTTTCGGGATACTCTCCTCCTGTATCCTTAGCTGAGGGTATCCAGATCGATCTTTGAATAAAAGCTTGAACCTTGCAGTTGATCGAATAAATCATCGATTCTTGGCAGAGGGTATCTATTCTTGATTGTCAGCTTATTCAACTCCCGGTAGTCAATACACATACGAAAACTACCGTCTTTCTTTTTGACAAATAAAACTGGAGCTCCCCAAGGTGAGAAGCTTGGTCGGATGAATCCTTTGTCAAGTAACTCCTGGAGTTGTGTCGACAACTCCTGCATCTCTGACGGTGCAAGTCTATAAAGTGCCCTAGCTACAGGCGTGGCGCCTGGAACTAGGTCTATACGGAACTCCACTTGCCTTTGAGGCGGTAATCCGGGCAAGTCTTCTGGAAGGACCTCCGGATATTCCTTGACGACTGGAATGTCTTCAATCTTTGGTTCAGCAGCTTCCTTATCCACGGTGTGTGCTAAGAAGGCAGCACATCCATTCTGTAAACACTTATGGGCTTTCAGGCAGCTGATGATTCTTAAGGGCGTATCTCGCTTCTCCCCATGAACTACAATCATTTCACCATCCTCGGTTGGGATGCTTACGACCTTTTCGTGACAGACAATCTCGGCCTTGTTACTCGATAGCCAATCCGTTCCCACTACCATCAAAGCTTCCCAACTCGACAGGTGGTAAGTCTAGCGTAAACTCGTGCCCTCCTAATTCAATCACACATCCTTGGACAACTTCACTGGTCTCAACTAGTTTCCCATTTGTTAATTCGATCGAATATGGGACGTCTAACTTACTAGGCATCAAACCAAGAATATTCTTAAATTCTAATGACACGAAGCTATAATCGGCACTAGTATCAAACAAAACAGATGCAAAGCGTTGGTTTATCAGGAACGTACCAGTGACAACGTTTGGATCCTGGCGCGCTTCCCTTGCGCCAATGTTGAATGCTCTCTCACGGGCTTAATTCGGATTCGGGCTTTTCTTCTTGAAGTGCCTAATTTCCCCACAGTTAAAGCATCCTGGCCCTCGGCCATTCCCATTCCCAGCTTGATTCGCAACATTTCCATGGTTCCCGTTTCCGTTACCTCCTCGATTGTGGTTCCGATTACCAAGACCTCCTGGGCCTTCCCGGCCAGCACTAGCCCAGCAAGAATCCTTCAAGTGGCCAACCTTTCCACAAGTTTCACATACTTTTGGCCCACACCGACCAGAATGATGACGCTGGCAAGTGTTACACTTGGGCAGAGTGCCCATATAACCCTTTCTTTTGTTCTCATTATTCGTTCGGGTATCTTCGGTGAGCTTTCTTTTGTTCTTTCCGGATGACTTTACCTGAGTCTCCTTCTTCTTGGCAGGGTTTGTAAGTTCTTCTAGTCTAAGTGCCTCCGTAGCGAGTGCCAAACCCATCTTACTTGCAGCATCAGTTGTTGGTGGCGTTGATGTTGTCATCAAGCTCAAGACTTGAGGCGCCAGCTCCCAAATGAATTGTTCCAATTTCTTTAATTCTGGTTTCACCAGGTACGGGACAACTCGTGACAAATCATGAAGTCTTTGCACGTACTCCAACACCTTCGGACCTTCCATCATCAGGCTCCGAAATTCATCTTCCCACTTCTGGGTTTCCGTTTGGGAGCAATACTTCTTATGCATCATTCCTTTCAGTTCACCCCAGGTTAACGCATATGCTGCAGTAGCGCCCTTTATACGGATCTGAAGATTCCACCATAATCGGGCTTCATCTAGAAGCAGCTCAGAAACGTATGGGACTTGTTGTTCCGGCGTACAACCGCTCACTTGAAAGATGGAATCCATACTTTCAATCCATTTCACAAAAGCTATGGCACCTCCAGTGCCGTCGAACTTCGGAGGCTTGTAGTTGAGGAAGTGCCAGTAGGAACAACCGTTATTTTCTGAGGTACCTCTGCTAGGTTCGGAGCGTAGGGCCTCGTGCTGTGCTATAGCTGCAGCAATTATCTCTTGAAGTTCCGCCTCTGAGGTGGGCATGCGCATTTCGCGTCTTGGTGGCATCTTCTAAAAGATGTTTCACGTAGGTTAGGTCATAGCAAGTAAAATGTACGCATGTATTCAACAATATCAACACATAACATCTCATGCTATAAATAAATCAACCACATAACATCTCATGTCATATAACATAAACAATAGATCAAACATCACAAGTGATGAGAACACTGCGATTGCATTGCCATAAATCGAGACCACAATGTAAAGTTTACAAGTACACAACTGTATCCTACAACATCAATGACTTAGTAGGGGACGACCCTTGACAAGTCGTGAGATCACTGGACGTATTCAGGAACCTTTGGTACGTCCATTTTCAAGTGCCAGAACTCCACCTCAAGCTTCTGGATTTCAGCCCTAGAACAATATTTCTTCTTCATCATTTCTTTGAGCTCGTCCCAGCTCAGTGCATAAGCAGCATCTGTACCAAAGGTCTGAACCTAAGGGTTCCACCATGAGAGTGTGTCATCTAGAAATAACCCCGAGATATAGGTAACACTCTGTTGGGGCGAACAGTTACTCATTCTTAGAATGGAGTCAATCTTTTCGGACCAAGGGACAAATGCAACGGCGCCTCCTGTTCCGTCAAAGTTCCAAGGCTTGCAGTTCAGGAACTGCTTATAGGTGCAGCCAGTTGGAGGGTTATTTCCAGTAATGCCATCGTTGTGCTTAGAGCGGAGGGCTTCATGTCATGCATTTGCCTGTGAGATGCGTTCTTTCAACTCGGCTTCTGTCCTTGGCAGTGTACTGGTGTCGGTGTCACGCCCGGGTGGCATTCTCTTCTGTCGCAGTGGTATAAAGTGGGTTAGACAACATTTCAATTGTCTATGAGATACATAGCACCATAAGCCATCATGTAACCACCCAATTTCACACGTAAATATACTCAATGTATGAGTGAGGAAATAACTTCTGAGCCTTCACATAGGCTTGCCAATTTGGCTTGTTGCTTGTAATAGAATGAACTCGAGGCTACATCGCCTTGGTCATTCGTGTTTTAGTTATTTCCTGCTACATTGGTTTTCATTAGCTTGACCCGCAGAGTCCACCAGAATTTCTGTGCACTACAAGCCGTTATTACGTGGGCCCCCGTAATAATAAATTGTCTTGCACAGTTACCCTAATTTTCTCTCGTCCAAGCAGATGATCAATCAAGGAGCAACAACAGGTGCATCGGCATGAACAGGATCATGCTCCAATGCGGGGTCAGGAGCAACGCCTGGCTCAGGGGCCACGGCTGGCTCCGGATCAAAAACTCCATCTCAAAATCAGTTGAATCAACAAACACAGGGGTTACAGGATCTTCCAAGGGTTGGTCTAAGTGTATGAACTCAATGTCATTGTCTGGATCAAAACCAGGTGGAAAAACAGGATCATCCTCAATATCGTGATCAAACTCAAAGCTGTGTGCGGGAACTGGTGCAGCTGATGACGCCATATCAGGGCCGGCGTCGTGTGAGTGTGTCACACCCCGAATTTCCACGTGTCACCGGTGGGCCCGGTAGGGGAGTATCGTGACGTGGTTGGCAACATAATAGTCAAACAACACAATATTTAAATGCACAGCGGAAGCAAAGTATAGATTTAATTCAACCAACCGATATTGTAATATTAAGTATTACAATTAGTCGAATATAATTCACAGGTAGATCCAAATAAAAAGGAAACAAATGTTCAACAGTTTATGACATCCAAGCTGGCGAGACTTAATATGGATGCTAGGAGACATGCCAGCCTATTTCGCGTAGTACCTGCACTTAACCTTTTAAGAAAATACGTCAGTTTACACTGGTAAATACAATCAACCGACTCATTTTGAAAAGAGTTTAAGAAAATGCATTTTAGGCACAAGGCACAAATAATATTTTATAACTTGGGATAATTATTTAAATATATAATACTTGTATGGATTTACATGTTCCTTATGCGTTCAGTAGCCCGGATCGAGCCGGGTTAAAGATTAATCGACACACCACTGTAATTATGAGACACCAACGGCGTACGCCTACGCCGGGTGTTGAGGTCGTGGCCATTCGTAGAATGATGCCAGGGATATCCGGGACAACGGTCATTAACCTCCCAAAGGCTTTAAGTAAACAAAACAATGTTAAACGAGACGTCTCAATACTTTCATTATCATACATTCAATCAAAGATTCAACGTCCCGACCAAGCGGTATTTTATATACCGTACCCCAAGCCCGTATAGGGAAAATAAGTTAAAAGTATTTACCTTTGCAAGTATAAATCCTTAATCGAATAAATTGCAGATAGCTTTTACTGGGCTCCTAATCTGGAACGAAGGTTTAATATAACCTATTAGAATACTAACGGGTCTTTAATTAAGCTTAAGCTTAGACCGGTTAGTTTTAACGATACGGTTCGTACGCACGATTAAGCGAAGACCGGATAGAATGTGATTTAGACCCGACAAGTTTGAGGACTTGTTTAATATGGGTTTACTACTCACATTCTGGATTTTGAGATAAAAATGATATCGTTTGACCCGTTTCGGCTAGTTTATGCAAACTAGTTACATAAACCGAACCGAAGCGTATAATGCATAACGGGTAACCGAAAGGGTCGCGAACAGGTTTCCTAAGTTAATACGCTTTAATATGTTGTGATATCATCATGATATCTTCCATAATGCCCATAACGAGTTTAATCCTTAATTATGCCCCGTAGGGGTATTTCGGTCATTTTGAAGGTTATAAAAGGGATTTATAATACCTCTGAGATACGGTTCTGGTTTAATCAGAAAAATTATTTATTTTAACAGGTATCAATAGTTGGTATAAAGTCTTTTGTGATAAAATGGTTCTAGACCCAAACTATGCGTTTAATACGCGTATAAAGCCGTTTTAAGCGACGTACGGTTTAAAATACCATTCTGAGTTTTCTGATCAGAAAAACAGGCTCAAAACACTCTATTTATTATTTTAAATCAGTGGCAATTGGATTGGTATCATTCGGATTCGTAAAACTCGTTTTATGGCCTAAAAGGGCATATTCGGTATTAACCGAATCAATGCGATAAGCCTAGCTTAAGATCAGTTTAAAAATAATTAAAAATCTTCAAAAATCTCAAAATATTATTTAACATCAGTGGGTAAAAGTTTTGGTACCGAAAATCGGGTTTAGATAGGCTATGCGTTAATCGCGCCGTTTAATTAATAAAAAGCTTATTATTTACGCTAATGCGCATATCTCCTAATCTAGACCTCCGATTGACGTGAAAATTTACGTACATGTTAATTAATCAGTAACTAAGATTATTGTACTTCCACATTTTCAAAATTCTCGTTGTAAGGTCATAAGGGCGTTATGGTCCAATTTAAGCGATTAACGGAAACGTGTGCATGCATCGGATAATCAACGAAACAAATACCGAGACTTATTCTATCATATAATCCAACCCTAATGAAGCACTAAGGCAATACCGAATCAAATTAAAACGGGTCAGAACCGAAGTCAATGCAAAAGTCAAAGTTTTGCGCCTTTCGGTTCCGAATCGGGTTTAAACAGAAAGTTGTCGAGTCGGGCAAGCGTAGACAAGTTTTTATACTTATTACCAAGTTATATTAAGTTTAAAACAGGTTGCACGCCTCGCGGATTGCTAGTCGTGCATTAAATCGCATTTTGTAATTCTGTTGACTTTTTCGGTCAACGTTTGACCCGACAAACGACCTAGTTAGGTCTGGATTTGGTACTTGCCCTTATAAGGGTTTAATACCCATATAATTACCTATCTAACGGTACTTTTAATTCGACACACGACTGAGCTATCGTTAATTAATCGCGAAGTCAAACCGTAGTTACGTCGGTTTGACTTTTAAGCTAATTACTAAGCTAGAATTAATTTAGAAAGGTTAGGCAACTTACTAGATGGTTAATGAATGATTAGAAAGGCTCTTGATCAGTTTGCAAGCTCCCCAAATAATCAGAATGCTTGAATATGATGTGTGAATGAATGTTGCACTTGAAGGTCCTTTATATACAAGAATCAAGCACCACAAGAGAGTGACAACAAAGTCTAGGGCCATCCACAATTGATCAACACTTGTAAGTAGTGTGTAGGGATGTCTAGGGGCCATGTATGTGCAAGAAAAACCGGCCAAGAGGGTAACAATCGCACACAACAGCCAACAGCAAGTCATCTGTCGCTGGGCACCCCTCGCGTCGCGCGAGGGGCCGTCGCGCCACGCGACGCCCTAGTCTGATCAGAATTGTTTTGTTTGTTGATGGTTTGAAAGGGCAGCCGTTATAAACGACTTGTGGACTTATTTTATCAGTAGGGGGCCTCCCATAAGTGTCTATATGTTTGAACATACCCTACCATTATCCAATGTTTCAAATGAATGCCTAAACAAGACCCGAAAACATCGGTTTACCATTGCTTTTCATCGTGGGATCACATCATACTTTTGAAATTCCTTTATTGGCAATAATTCCCTGAATTTAGGGTACATAGATGTGTAAAATATTATATCGGGTCTTGGGATTTATAATTGAGGTGTTCAGAGGTAATAATTTAACATGACGCCACTTTAAATCCTACCGAAAGCATCTTTATTAAATCCGGGTTTTCAACGCGTTTTTGTCTTACATGACACGTGTCGTTTTAATATTAAACCCGAAATTTGCGAGGTGTTACATCCTCACCCCCTTAAAATAAATCTCGACCCGAGATTTACTGAAACAAATAAGGGTACTTTTCTTTCATGGTGGATTCTAACTCCCACGTAAACTCGGGACCTCTTCGGGCATCCCATTTGACCTTGACAAAAGGTATATGCTTTCTACGAAGCTTTCTTACCTGTCGATCTTCAATTGAAACAGGTTTTTCCACGAATTTCAAGCTCTCGTCGATATGCACATCTGTATGTGGCATGACATGTGTATCGTCAGCGGAACACTTCTTTAGATTGCAGATGTGGAATACGTTGTGAATTCCACTGAGCTCTTCTGGTAAGTTCAACTTATAGGCCACTGACCCGACACGTTCGATAACCTCGAAAGGTCCTATGTATCTCGGGCTTAGTTTGCCCTTCTTACCAAATCGCATTACTCCCTTCCAGGGTGACACTTTAAGTAGAACTTTTTCACCTACTTTGAAGTGAAAATCCTTACGATTTGGATCAGCATAAATCTTCTGCCTATTCCGGGCAGCTTGGAGATTGTTTCGAATCTGGACAATCTTGTCCGTTGTTTCGAACACGATCTCTGGTCCTGATAACTGGACCTCCCCTACTTCTGCCCAACAAACTGGTGATCTACACTTTCTACCGTATAATGCCTCGAAAGGCGCAACCTTGATGCTGGTATGGTAGCTATTGTTGTAGGAGAATTCGATTAATGGCAGGTTCTTATCCCAGCTACCTCCCAAATCGATCGCACATGCACGTAGCATGTCTTCTAACGTTTGAATAGTACGCTCACTCTGACCGTCAGTCTGTGGATGGTAAGCCGTACTAAAGTTCAAACGTGTGCCCAAAGATTGTTGGAAACTTTTCCAGAAATGAGACGTGTACCTAGTATCCCGGTCAGAGATAATAGCTACAGGTATGCCGTGTAAGGCTACAATCTTATCAACGTACAGTTGGGCTAACATATCGGAGCTGTAGGTCTCCTTAATGGGTAGGAAATGTGCTGACTTAGTCAGTCGGTCAACTATCACCCAGATGGTGTCATTTCCTTTCCTGGTTTTGGGTAACTTGGTGATAAAATCCATAGTTACCATTTCCCACTTCCAAGTAGGAAGTTCAGGCTGTTGTAGCAAACCTGACGGTTTTTGATGTTCTGCCTTGACTTGCGCACACGTCAAGCATTTAGCTACATAGGTAGCTACAGACTTCTTCAAGCCTATCCACCAATAATTTGCTCTAAGATCATGGTACATTTTATCAGCTCCTGGATGAACAGAATATTTAGAGCTGTGGGCTTCCTGGAGGATAACATCTCGGAGTCCTCCATAAATTGGAACCCATATTCGTCCATTCAATCTAAGAATTCCATCCTTACTAAGAGATAGCTGCTCCTCAGTGACTCCTAGCTTTTCGTTAGGATAGTTAGCTTCCAACACAGCTTCCTTCTGTGCAGCTAACAACCTTTCCATCAAACTGTTCTTTATTTCCATGCTCTTGGCATTGATTCGGATGGGTTTCACCCTCTCCTTCCGACTCAAGGCATCGGCGACTACATTCGCTTTGCCGGGATGGTATCTTATTTCACAATCGTAATCATTAAGAGTTTCCATCCAACGACGTTGCCTCATGTTCAAGTCCTTCTGGTTGAACAGATGTTGAAGGCTCTTGTGATCAGAATAGATCACACATTTGATTCCATATAAGTAGTGCCTCCACAGTTTTAGTGCGAATACAACGGCACCCAACTCCAAGTCGTGGGTGGTGTAATTCTTTTCGTGCACCTTTAACTGACGTGAAGCATAGGCAATGACTTTGCCTTTCTGCATAAGCACACATCCCATCCCGGTGTGTGATGCATCACAATAAACTACAAACTCCTCTATTCCATCAGGCAATGTCAGTACTGGAGCATTGCTCAACTTTTGTTTCAGAATTTCGAAGGATTCCTGCTGCTTAGGACCCCAGTCAAACTTAATCTTCTTACGTGTCAGCGAAGTCAGGGGTGCAGCAATCCTTGAAAAGTTTTCTATGAATCGCCTATAGTATCCTGCCAAACCTAGAAAGCTACGTATTTCTGTAGGCGTCTTTGGCTCGTGCCAATTCATGACAGCTTCCACCTTAGCGGGATCTACTTGGATACCATGCTCACTAACAACATGTCCAAGAAATTGGACTGCTCGAAGCCAGAATTCACATTTTGAGAACTTGGCATAGAGCTTCTCTTTATGAAGTAAATCCAATATGCATCGAAGATGCTTCTCATGGTCAGCTTCGTTCTTTGAGTAGATGAGAATGTCGTCGATGAAGACGATGACGAATTTGTCTAAGTGCGGCTTGCAAACACGATTCATGAGATCCATGAACGCGGCTGGTGCATTAGTGAGCCCAAAAGGCATCACTAGGAACTCGTAATGACCATAACGAGTCCTAAATGCTGTTTTGTGCACATCTTCATCTCTAACCTTCAATTGATGGTAGCCTGACCTTAAGTCAATCTTCGAGAAGAAACTTGCCCCTTGAAGTTGGTCGAACAGATCGTCGATTCTGGGCAAAGGATACCTATTCTTGATAGTAACCTTATTAAGCTCACGGTAGTCGATGCACAGTCGCATCGATCCATCCTTCTTCTTTACAAATAAAACTGGTGCTCCCCAAGGAGACGAACTAGGTTTGATGAAACCTTTGGCTAGTAAATCATCTAGCTGCGTCCTCAATTCCTTCATCTCTGTTGGTGCCAACCTATAAGGCGCCCTTGCAACTGGTGCTGATCCAGGAATAATGTCAATTCTGAATTCCACTTGCCTATCTGGTGGCAACCCAGGTAGTTCTTCAGGAAATACTTCGGGGTATTCAGAAATGACTGGGATATCTCCAATCTTGGGTTTCGGCTCATCAATAATCACCTGTGCCATGTAGATGACACAACCCTTCTTCAAACACTTTGAGTCTTTGAGTATAGACATTTTCTCGGGCAGCCCATACTGGGTATCTCCCTGGATAGTAAGTGATTCACCAGACGAAGTCTTGATCCTCACTTGCTTCTTATTGCAAATAATCTGGGCCTGGTTATGAGATAACCAGTCCATACCCAAAACTATGTCGAATCCGGCTAGTTTGAAAGGAAGTAGGGACAAAGGAAAAGAGTGATTCTTAATGGATATGAAACATCCATCTAATAAGGTTGAAGCGGTTTCTAAAGTGCCATCTGCTAGTTCCACCTCATAATTCACACTTAAAGTTCTAACAGGCAGTTTCAACAATTCACAAAACTTATCATCTACAAACGACTTATCAGCGCCCGAATCAAATAACACTCTCGCGTATACATTATTTACGAGAAAGGTACCTGTTATCACGTTGTCGTCCTTGACAGCTTCCTTAGCATTCATTCTGAAGACCCTAGCATTGGTCTTCTTAGCCTCTTCCGGCTTCTTGGCATATTTTGGGCAATTGCTCCTGATGTGCCCTTTTTCATTGCAACCATAGCAGGTCGCATCCTTTATCTTCTTGCAATCCACGGTTTTGTGTTCCCTGGATTTGCATAACCCACATGCAAAAGGCTTCGATTGTGTTTGTGAGTTGGATTCAAACCTGCACTTACCAAAGTGCTGTCTCTTGCAGGTTTTACACTTGGGTTTTTCACCCGACTGTTGGCCATCCTTCTTGAATCCTGATCCCTTCTTAGAGTCACTGTTTCCTTTCTGCTTCTTATCTGATCGTCGTGAGTTGTCATCCTCACGCTTCCTCTTTTCGGTATCATTTTTCCTCAGTGACCTCAGCCTGACAGCATCTGAGGTCAGAGACAACGATATGTCCGTTACTGACCGAAAAGTGGTTGGTCTGGAGGCCTTTACACTTGCTTTGATCTCCGGTTCCAAACCCCCGATAAAACGAGCTATACGTTTCGGCTCCGGAGTCACCAAATACGGGACCAACCTTGACAAAGTATTGAAAGTGGTAAGGTAGGCCTGGCAGTCCAGGTTTTTCATGACCAGTGCCAGGAAATCAGATTCAATTCTCTCAACCTCGTGTTGAGGGCAGAAATTCTCCTTGATGAGTGCCATAAACTGTTCCCATGTCATGTTGTATAACGGGACTTTCCCTGTGGCCTGGATCAAAGATCTCCACCAGGCTAAGGCTTCTCCTTTGAAAGACTGTGAGACAAACTTCACAATGTCCCTATTATGACAACCACTAATATCCACCACAGTATCCATTTCATCCATCCACGTCATGCAATCAACAGCTCCTTTTTCCCCATTGAAGTCTCTGGGTTTGCACGATACGAAGTATTTATAGGTGCAACCCCTATTACGAGGTTCTTGGTTCTGTAGGACTATCTGAGATGGATTACTCCTTTGATTCGAGGAGTGGTGGGAATTACTGTTGTGGGCAGTGTGGGTCCTGGAGGGCGTTCTAGTGTGTGATGCAGAATGGGTTCTCGTATAGGTACCACTTGATCCATGGTGTTGTCTATCCATAGCTCTATTAACTGCATTGTCTATCATAGCTTGCAACTCTGCACCTCCTACATTTACATGGGCATTATCGTTCCCTATCCCTTGGTGACTGTTGACCTCGTTTGAGTCTGCCATGTTTCTTGAACTGTAACACATTGGCAATAATTTATTGGTGAGTTTATTATAGCATTGTCCTTTATGGAAATTTTATTAACCGTGGTAAACATAGACCATATATGGTTAATTTATTACTCCCCTTTATTTAGGATTTCTAATATAATTCATCCTAATTATAAAATAATAACAGTATTTATTAGCACATAAGGCCTAGTCACAGGGACAATATAGATTATAAGCTAGGATTTCAGAGAATCAAAGCATGAAGGTTTGAACAAAGTTCATTACCTTTATTAGACAGGGAGTCAAAGCTACCACTGTCTTTTGGCTCCTATGGAAATGAGCAGGGCCCGTAGGCATTATATTACCACGTATGGTTAAAATATGATCATCTTAATTGATGATATAAACCCAGGATTCAGAGATCATTAAACTAGGTTAGGAATCTTCTAAAGAATTCCTTTATAAAAAGACGTATGTGATTTTATCGAATCACTTCTGCCAGGAGTGTTAACATGTTTTAAGATGTTAACAGGGAATTGAATCTTTTAAACAGGTCTTACCATTTTGGCCCGGTCTTATATTTGACACGTGGCTAGGTTTCACACTTTAAGATCCTTAATTAAATAAATTTCATAGGCAGATTAATTTAAAAGGAATGATTTTAATTTATTTATTTCATTTATAAATTTTTATATGCTCATAATGGCAAACATGAAATTTATAAAACAAACATTCCATTAATTATACATAGGTTACATATTGCCCTAAACGGGTCTTTTCACACAACTATTTCCCACGTAGGGGTCAAACAAATACTTACCCGCGCAGGGGTTAAATTTAAAACACAAGTCCTCGCAGGGACTGATTACTTAAATAGATGTCCACGCAGGGACTAGGTACAAAGATAAATGTCCACGCAGGGACTACATACACTCATAAATGTCCTCGCAGGGACTTAATTTTTTTTTTAAGTAGACATACACACATAAAGGATTTACTGATCCTTCTTGCTCTTTCCCTTGATTAAGTTCGTCAAGGTCTTGAACATCCCCTGGTTACGCCTTCGGTCTTCCCGTGCCTCATGCCGCACCTCCCTAATACTTTGTAGGATTTCCTGATGCAGTGGTGGCGACATCTGCAGAGACGGCGGGGGTTGTTGGTAGTACGGGGGTTGTGTAGGCATCTGGTATCCTTGTGCTGGGTAGCCTACTCCCCAAGGACCTCCATATGGTCCCTCCTGGTTAAGGGCGTTGTAATTAGCTGCTACCAAATACGGGTCGGCTTCAGCGTAACCGAGGTTAGTGTGAGTCGGTGGCTCAAACGGGTTGTACATCGAAGGACCCGTGTATGCCGGTATCTGGTTATCAAAACCTATTGGTGGCGGTTGCTGTGCGACAAGGTTTGATGGTCCACCCAACTGTGAATCTTCTTGATCCGGCTGATAATTTCTGCCACTTGATTGTAGAGGAGAGCTGAAATGAAACTCTTCTCTTCGTGTGGTCATCCGGGGTCCGGTTCTCATACGTCTTTGCGGTTGCGGAGGCGCCGGTTGAACTGGTGGCGGTGGTGTAACTGCCACAAACTGGTGATTCCCAGAGGAATCTTGATGATACTGCTGCTGCTGCTCATGCGGCGAAGAATAGTGAGGCTGATGCTGCTCATGCGGCGACGAATAGTGAGGCTGATGCTGCTCATGCGGCGACGAATAGTGAGGCTGATGCTGCTCATGCGGCGACGAATGGTGAGGCTGATGCTGCTCATGCGGTGACGAATGGTGAGAAGGTGTATAATACCATTCGTGTCGAGTAAAGATAGCCTGGAAGCTATCTGGACCATTATAGGGTGGTCCGTGGTAAATGGAACTATCCGAGACCTCGATTGGGTGGTTGGGAGTTCCTGATGCGGGTTCTTCGGGGTCGTCTTCCTCGTCCATATCATTTCCTCCAGAAAAATGGTCCTCCGGCCCCAATGGGTTAAAACCCACTGGTTCTTGTATATAATCCGCCGGGTTAAACTGGCCTTGAAAGAATGGAGTGGGGTCTCCAAAAGGGCGGTGCGACATAGATCGCTGTAACGGTATGGGCGAATGGTGTAAGTCTCTAGGCTCATTTTCTGATTGTGGCCCGTAGGAGTCTTGAGCGGGAGTCGTAGAGCTGTTCGAAACCGATCGTCTTCCCGGTTGAAAGAGACCTCTCTGGTTCCGTCGAGTACCATCACTCTCGGCGGGGATAGGACCTCGTGTATTCGAAGGTCCTGCTTCGTGATCGTTGGGGGCGGTGGTCGGCCCCTTTCCTCCTCGTCCTCGCATACGTAAAAATCTTGGAGGCATCTTGGTTATACCTGTCCACAAAACATAAGATAACAAATAACAAAATATAAAGCTTAAAGGACAAAACAAAAACCGAATAAGGTGGAATTTGTCCTATGTTATAAGTCTAGACTCAAAAGTTTAGATGTGCAATTGTGTAACTGAGATTAAACACAAAAGACTAGTGTTTAATTCACTCAGTGTTGGCTCTGATACCAACCTGTCACACCCCGAATTTCCACGTGTCACTGGTGGGCCCGGTAGGGGAGTATCGTGACGTGGTTGGCAACATAATAGTCAAACAACACAATATTTAAATGCACAGCGGAAGCAAAGTATAGATTTAATTCAACCAACCGATATTGTAATATTAAGTATTACAATTAGTCGAATATAATTCACAGGTAGATCCAAATAAAAAGGAAACAAATGTTCAACAGTTTATGACATCCAAGCTGGCGAGACTTAATATGGATGCTAGGAGACATGCCAGCCTATTTCGCGTAGTACCTGCACTTAACCTTTTAAGAAAATACGTCAGTTTACACTGGTAAATACAATCAACCGACTCATTTTGAAAAGAGTTTAAGAAAATGCATTTTAGGCACAAGGCACAAATAATATTTTATAACTTGGGATAATTATTTAAATATATAATACTTGTATGGATTTACATGTTCCTTATGCGTTCAGTAGCCCGGATCGAGCCGGGTTAAAGATTAATCGACACACCACTGTAATTATGAGACACCAACGGCGTACGCCTACGCCGGGTGCTGAGGTCGTGGCCATTCGTAGAATGATGCCAGGGATATCCGGGACAACGGTCATTAACCTCCCAAAGGCTTTAAGTAAACAAAACAATGTTAAACGAGACGTCTCAATACTTTCATTATCATACATTCAATCAAAGATTCAACGTCCCGACCAAGCGGTATTTTATATACCGTACCCCAAGCCCGTATAGGGAAAATAAGTTAAAAGTATTTACCTTTGCAAGTATAAATCCTTAATCGAATAAATTGCAGATAGCTTTTACTGGGCTCCTAATCTGGAACGAAGGTTTAATATAACCTATTAGAATACTAACGGGTCTTTAATTAAGCTTAAGCTTAGACCGGTTAGTTTTAACGATACGGTTCGTACGCACGATTAAGCGAAGACCGGATAGAATGTGATTTAGACCCGACAAGTTTGAGGACTTGTTTAATATGGGTTTACTACTCACATTCTGGATTTTGAGATAAAAATGATATCGTTTGACCCGTTTCGGCTAGTTTATGCAAACTAGTTACATAAACCGAACCGAAGCGTATAATGCATAACGGGTAACCGAAAGGGTCGCGAACAGGTTTCCTAAGTTAATACGCTTTAATATGTTGTGATATCATCATGATATCTTCCATAATGCCCATAACGAGTTTAATCCTTAATTATGCCCCGTAGGGGTATTTCGGTCATTTTGAAGGTTATAAAAGGGATTTATAATACCTCTGAGATACGGTTCTGGTTTAATCAGAAAAATTATTTATTTTAACAGGTATCAATAGTTGGTATAAAGTCTTTTGTGATAAAATGGTTCTAGACCCAAACTATGCGTTTAATACGCGTATAAAGCCGTTTTAAGCGACGTACGGTTTAAAATACCATTCTGAGTTTTCTGATCAGAAAAACAGGCTCAAAACACTCTATTTATTATTTTAAATCAGTGGCAATTGGATTGGTATCATTCGGATTCGTAAAACTCGTTTTATGGCCTAAAAGGGCATATTCGGTATTAACCGAATCAATGCGATAAGCCTAGCTTAAGATCAGTTTAAAAATAATTAAAAATCTTCAAAAATCCCAAAATATTATTTAACATCAGTGGGTAAAAGTTTTGGTACCGAAAATCGGGTTTAGATAGGCTATGCGTTAATCGCGCCGTTTAATTAATAAAAAGCTTATTATTTACGCTAATGCGCATATCTCCTAATCTAGACCTCCGATTGACGTGAAAATTTACGTACATGTTAATTAATCAGTAACTAAGATTATTGTACTTCCACATTTTCAAAATTCTCGTTGTAAGGTCATAAGGGCGTTATGGTCCAATTTAAGCGATTAACGGAAACGTGTGCATGCATCGGATAATCAACGAAACAAATACCGAGACTTATTCTATCATATAATCCAACCCTAATGAAGCACTAAGGCAATACCGAATCAAATTAAAACGGGTCAGAACCGAAGTCAATGCAAAAGTCAAAGTTTTGCGCCTTTCGGTTCCGAATCGGGTTTAAACAGAAAGTTGTCGAGTCGGGCAAGCGTAGACAAGTTTTTATACTTATTACCAAGTTATATTAAGTTTAAAACAGGTTGCACGCCTCGCGGATTGCTAGTCGTGCATTAAATCGCATTTTGTAATTCTGTTGACTTTTTCGGTCAACGTTTGACCCGACAAACGACCTAGTTAGGTCTGGATTTGGTACTTGCCCTTATAAGGGTTTAATACCCATATAATTACCTATCTAACGGTACTTTTAATTCGACACACGACTGAGCTATCGTTAATTAATCGCGAAGTCAAACCGTAGTTACGTCGGTTTGACTTTTAAGCTAATTACTAAGCTAGAATTAATTTAGAAAGGTTAGGCAACTTACTAGATGGTTAATGAATGATTAGAAAGGCTCTTGATCAGTTTGCAAGCTCCCCAAATAATCAGAATGCTTGAATATGATGTGTGAATGAATGTTGCACTTGAAGGTCCTTTATATACAAGAATCAAGCACCACAAGAGAGTGACAACAAAGTCTAGGGCCATCCACAATTGATCAACACTTGTAAGTAGTGTGTAGGGATGTCTAGGGGCCATGTATGTGCAAGAAAAACCGGCCAAGAGGGTAACAATCGCACACAACAGCCAACAGCAAGTCATCTGTCGCTGGGCACCCCTCGCGTCGCGCGAGGGGCCGTCGCGCCACGCGACGCCCTAGTCTGATCAGAATTGTTTTGTTTGTTGATGGTTTGAAAGGGCAGCCGTTATAAACGACTTGTGGACTTATTTTATCAGTAGGGGGCCTCCCATAAGTGTCTATATGTTTGAACATACCCTACCATTATCCAATGTTTCAAATGAATGCCTAAACAAGACCCGAAAACATCGGTTTACCATTGCTTTTCATCGTGGGATCACATCATACTTTTGAAATTCCTTTATTGGCAATAATTCCCTGAATTTAGGGTGCATAGATGTGTAAAATATTATATCGGGTCTTGGGATTTATAATTGAGGTGTTCAGAGGTAATAATTTAACATGACGCCACTTTAAATCCTACCGAAAGCATCTTTATTAAATCCGGGTTTTCAACGCGTTTTTGTCTTACATGACACGTGTCGTTTTAATATTAAACCCGAAATTTGCGAGGTGTTACAGAGTGGTGCTGCACTCCCTGTGTATGCGAAGATGCGGATGCCACAGACTCAAATGAGTTTGGGACAGGTGAATGGGCATGAGCCTCCTCTGCAGGAGCGTCAGCAAGCAGTAGGCTGTCACCAGCAGCAATAGGGCCTCGCCCTCAAGTGGGTCCTCCTCTAATAGTTCGACATCGTCGTCAGAGACAACGTCGGGGGGCATATCAACAACGGGATAAGCGGCAAGGGCACAGGAGCAGGGATCACCGCGAGTGGCAAATCCCCAACAAGATGGCCATCAGCAGGCTCTGCTACGATATCAGGCAGCGCAAAAAGCTGAAAGTCGTCATCGTCTGTGCTGGTAGTATCGGAAATGTACACCTCGTGCTTCGATGAAACTATGTCGCCTGATACTATGGCCATGGGATCTGTAGTGTCCGACTCCCCAGTATCTGATGAAGGCATGACATTTTGTAATACAAACACAAATATGTACAAATAATCAATCATATAATCAGATAAGCACATTAGTCACCAAGTAAGAAATCAAATAATTCTCCTAGTCCCACTAGCCTCCCAGCCTCTCAGACTGCTCTTCCTAGTCCCACTAGCCTCCCAGCCTCCCAGACTGACTCCCTAGTCCCACTAGCCTCCCAGCCTCCCAGACTGACTCCCTAGTCCCACTAGCCTCCCAGCCTCCCAGACTACTCTTCCTAGTCCCACTAGCCTCCCAACCTCCCAGACTGACTCCCTAGTCCCACTAGACAACTACCTCAGCCTCCCAGACTGAGCCTCAGCCTCCCAGACTGAGCCTATAACTAGCAAATAAAATGTGCTCAACATTTGTTTGTAAAAACATTTTGGATCTGGACTTAAGTGGTATGCAGTGTAAAAATGTTTTCGTGAGAGTCCTAGTGATCATAGTCTAGACTCGAGAAGGAATCCTAGTTCGCTATGATCAGAGCTCTGATACCAAGCTGTCACACCCTGGCTTTGCGGAAGCGTGGGTTTATTTGGTGTGACTTCTTAATACCATAGCTTAATCACAACAAAGCTATATGTAAACAAAACATGCAGATCATCCATTGATTTAAGTTTGAAAAGTAAAATACCACAACATTGTCTTAAGGCGTTGACGCATGCAACGGAAATTACAACCTGATAACATAAAAACTTTGTTCTTAAAACGCAACCACAAATATAACATAAACACTGTTTAAGACTTGCGACTCGCCCAGGTAAAAGTCGCAATCCCTAAACATGGATGATCCCGTAACTCTAACACAGCGGGAAAACGTAGCATACCGTGCCAGATCCTTAGTTCCCTGAAATACATGTAGTTTGAAAAATCAACATAAAGTTGAGCGAGTTCATGTGTAAGTGAGTCTGTATAACTCGTTAGAATATGTCTGTATAAAAGTATGTTCTTGGTATGTAGCAGTAAGGAAAAAGAGACCGATTAATGTGTAGCTAATACATTAATATGTGACATGGCCTAGGAAGCACTCAAACCTGTAACGCGGATTTCATACCGGTCCTTCCGACGGAACGACATAGTCACCACATGCAGCCACACGCTGGCCCATGTGTGGGGCTCGCAACACCCGATAGATCTATCACTCATGCCTCTCGGTCCTTATACAAGGATTAATGGTCTTACGATAATAGCCTATCCATTCACGTGATCTAGTAGTAAGTTCCTTAGCTAATCATACCGTGTATAAAACGTTTGTAATCAGTATGTAACATGTATTTCACCCCCGAAGTATAAAAACTGAAAACAGTTAAGAGAAAAGGGAGGCATGAACTCACAGTAATGCGTCCTCGATAACAGCAACTCAAACTCGGTCTGTAGCACGACAACCTACAACGTGCTAATTTCTATTAGACGAACGGCCGTGCCTTAGCTTAGAGTTTTAACGTTCTTGGGGAAATAGTTAGTCAACTATTTCGTGTTTATATTTCTTGGTTATCGTATACATAGATTCCTTCCCAAGGATGGGGTATTCGTACATGTATTATATATTTGGTGACTTAAAGTATTGACAAAATATATTTACAAGTTTCATATCCAACACTATAAAGTTTTATGTCAAAACTCATGGCGAGGTTTAATTCCGAGAAATAAAGTTAAACATACTTGTTAGAAAAATAGTTTTTCTAAGTCTCGGTATTTTTAGAAAAATTCGCCAGAACTTCCCCTAAAAACGGGAGTGTCCGTGCTAATACGCACATCCTTTTCTTTTTGAAATCAACCCATGATCATCAACAATCAACCCTTACGTTTTAACACGCAAAACACTACCCTTGTCGTTTTAGTTTCAATATGTGAAAACTGGACTGTTTTCGGACGAGTAAATAAAATACTTAACTTATTCCAAAAATTCCCAAATTTTTGCGGAACGTCATAATCGACCCACAAATTATTGTGTAAAAATTTCGGGGTCTAGTTCATTACCAGTAATTTATAGAAAATCGTTTACCGAACTGCGATCAGATTTGTTACATTCTGATCACAGTTTACGGAAAAATTCGTCAAAAATTCCTTGTAAGTCCGTTTATCGAAATTCCAGTTCGAGGGTCACAAATACATCCGTGACCATCTTTGATAAAAGTTTCAGGGGCTGGTTCGGTTCAGGTTTTAAGTTGTAATCGAAAACGCACAGCTCAATTTACTGCAATAAAAATCAGCCTTAGCTGCTGTCACGAAAACAGATTTTTAAAATAGTAACCGATCTCATAAAAATACGATTCCAGCGCCATTTTCTTCGTTTTTCGAAAAGACACGATTTAGGCTTTTGAAATTCCGTTTTTCGAGTTTTTAAAGTCCGTTTACAGCCTGTTGAAGGCGGCTGTAAAAATGCATCAGCATGTTATTTTTAAGTTTAAATGTTATTAATTCGTGTTACAAGTGTCCGATTAACGGGTTTAATCAAGAACCCAACTTTTAAACATCAAGTATGATTTAACCAACCCTCAAACCGACAAGATTCCGCTTCATAATTCATACACAAGTAAACTTTTATGTAGCTTTTATGTTCATAACTCATGTTTCATATTTTCTAGTATTCTTGTAATTTAAACAACAATACATCATACTACATGTCATAATTTCGATCAAGATGAAACCGAGTGTAAAGAAACTTACTACTAGCCTCTAGCTAGGGAGGAATCTAATGAAGAAAGTGATGAGAAAATGATGGTGGGAAGGACTAGAACAAGCTCCTTTGAAGTCCCTTTAAGTTGCACTTTCCATGGATGAACACAAAGCTTGAATGGAATGTATAAAATGAAGGAGATGGTGATGGTGATGTTTAGAGGTGGTGATGGTGGTTTCGGTTTGGGCAGTCGAGACAAGAGGAAGAGAGAGTGAAATGGGGTGTAATCTTGGTGAAATGATGTAGATTCATGAACCAAGATCTTATATGATGTTTCTAATATTTTGTGTAGATCTACAAGTAAAAAATCAATTAAACAATTGAATTAAAATCTAAACAAATATTGGAAGTATGGAGGGATGATATGGTGGGTCCACATGGATCAATTTTCGGTTGGGGGGGGGGGGTATAAGGTAACAATATGTAACTAAATTGCAAGTATAGTTAGATGTAGGAAAGATGATGGTGCAAGTTAGTTGGTTTATTTTTTTAGCGGGTGTTATGACGTACGGTGATCATGACTAGCCATAAATAATAAAACAAAATGTCTGACAAAAATTTAATGTCCCGGGTAATGTCCGGGTATCCGGTTAAATACCGTTCCGTTAAAATGTTTAATTATGCCGAAAAAGGTTCTTTATGTATATTTTTGTAACATAAATCATTCCCGGTACTTAGGAAAATATACGGGACCGTTCTGCAATGTTTTTGCACTTTAATAGTAATTTAAAATGCTGAGTTTTGTATTAAGTGCATAATTTTTGTACTTAAAGTACGTTTTAGGCGCATCCGGTCACTATAAACTTTACCTAGTGACGCAGTTCTACAATCCTCACCTCCCTACACTCACTACCAGTGTAGCAATCTATTCCCGGCTCATACTGGCCTTAGAGGCAGTGTCTGCCTGATGCTGGTTATGTCCGCATGTTTAATGGGTATCCCGTAGTGTGCTTATTGTGCATCAAGGTTGTCACTGGTGTTTGTGTATAAATAATAGAGTGACAGTATAAAATGTGATGCATGAACATGTATGTATCAGAAATCAGTAAGCAGTTTAACCACAGTTGTAAGCAAGCACAGTAATTAAGCAGAAATTAAATATTAATTAATTCGTACGGATACCTGGTTTAGTGAGGGTTGTCACATTTGGTCCCTAAGGTTTTGACAGTTTTGTCACTTTAGTCTAAATCTCAAACCTTTTGCATCTGGGTCCCTATTGTTTCAATTTTTTTTTTGTCATTTTGGTACAAAAATGAAATCAGCTCATATTTCTCAAATTAAATTATGATGTTTTGTCCTTTTCCTCAGGGGGGTAAATTGGTTATTATAACTTTATTATACATTATTAATTAAAATAAGAAAACTAAATAAAACCGTTGACCCTATAAAAGCATAGGGAACTATCTCCATCTTCCCCAAATGCATCACAAGCAAATACCCTAATCCACCGTTCATCAATAATCGTTTTCACTCGAACATTCTTCGCTCCGGTGAGTTTCTGCACCTGTTTCGCAATCTGAACTTGATGCTGTTCTTCAAGCTTCATAACCGACGATACAACAACAAGTTCAGTTTCAGTTAATTTGTTGTAAACAAGTTCAATCTCCTTAACAATCTCCTTAATCAGATTTATCTGTTTGCTCTCGATTCATATGTTGAGGAAGTTGCAGACATGAATCTGAAGCTTACCTGACGCGGTGACATCATCGATGGGTGCTCGTTTCTATTCCAGGCTTACGATAGGGCTCGTGAATTAGTTGAAGTTTGTTGCATCGGAAAACAGTTTATCGACCAGATCTAGGTCTTTGAGAGTTGCTTCTAGTGTTCCGTTTGCAACGGCTACTTCTGCTAGTGCTGCGGCGTAGCTTCCGGCGGCGAAATTCGTCATTTTTGCGCTCGAAGCGCCTCTACCGCGACGCGAGGTTCCAGCGAGCTTGATTGAGAGGTTTTGGAGACGTAAACCGCCGGAAAACGAGGGTTTTACTAGGATACATCTTCTTCTCCAACAATCAATGGACAATGACGACGATTTTAACTGCTCTGTTCGTAAGAGTGGATTAGGGTATTTGCTTGTGATGCATTTGGGGAAGATGAAGATAGTTCTTTATGCTTTTATAGGGTCAACGGTTTTATTTAGTTTTATTATTTTAATTAATAATAAGTTATAATAAAGTTATAATGACCAATTTACGCCTGAGGAAAAGAACAAAACATCAGGATTTAATTTAAGGAATATAAGCTGATTTCACTTTTGGACCAAAATGGCAAAAAAAAAAAAAAAAAAAAAGAAACCACAGACCCAGATGGAAAAGGTATGAGATTTGAATTAAAGTGACAAAACTGCTCAAACCTCATGAACCAAAATGACAATTTACTTTTTGTCTTCCAAAATGTATATTTATCACATTGGGGTATTTTTGAGAACGTAAATATTACAAGAGTTATGAGAAGTGAAATAAACCAATCGAAATCAATTATTTTTAATATAAATCTCATCATAATTAAAATGTAACATTGTAAATAAAATTATTCTTTAGATAATTCATCACCTCTCACAAAATCATTCGTAATAATGAGACATGTGTAAATACAACAAATTTGCACGTGTGTAGATGGGAAACTTATGCATGAATAAATTTCTTTATTTACGAATATTTGTAATTTAAACGTGTAAATTTAATTTCTAATATTGTATTTGAATAAATATGATAAGTGTAAAATGAAATTTTGAATTTGAATTGTTTTTGACCAACCAATCATGGTTTTTTTCATTCGTTCTCATGGTTTCACAATAATTAGCGTTTTCATTTAAACCCTCCCCTATGTTTATCACATATATCATAAAACTAACAACCATATATAGAAAAATAGGTTTTTTTTAATGGCAACGTTTACATACTCCTAAATTACACCAAATAAATCCTAATTTACTCATTACTTGGGGTTAAACCCAACACCTTCCACGCAAGAGTCTCTACCAACTACCAAGTGAGATACCCCACATTGACATTTTAAGAAAAAACAAGTATTTCATCATTTAGTTGTTGGTTCAGTTGATTTGACTGTCGGAGAAACAATGAACTTTTTAGGCTCGTTGTCGAATTTAAGACTAAAAGTCAAGTTTGGACACAAATTAACCATTTCATGTACAAAAAGTTCAAGATTATGATTACTTAGATCAAAATCTTGTCGTTGGATTACCGGTATATTTCACTTAGCTAAACCACTTGTTAACAAATTAGTCAAAACTGTCTTATGTGTGAAGTTTATAATGTTTGAACTTGTTGTATAAGACATTTGTATTGTATTTCTTGAGGTATGTTAATCATACAAACATTTGTATTCCTTTTATTATTGTTATATTAATTCCACATTGTTTAGTTATTGAAAACTGATCTAATTCAACAATCAAATTGGTAAAATACCCAATTCAATATCAAGACATTGATTTTCATACCATTCACACAATGTTTTCATAATTAGGCCTATTAGTAAGATTAGGACCCGCACACACCGCCTAGTTTAGTACATGCGGACCCCTCTATTTTAGGCTGGCCGGGTTTGGCGAGTTTGGGTTAAACCGGCAGCTTGGGTTCAGTGGTTCAGCCAGGTTTTGAGGGATTTTTTATGCCTTATTTAGATTAAATCAAGTTAGTCATGACTCATGACCCCCTTTGAGAGTTAGACAACCAATGTAACACAACAGTACGTCATAAATATTACATACCTACACAATAAAAACCAGATGCTAAACGTTGCAGGTTTGAAAATTTGAAGACTATAGACACCCGTGTGAAAATATTCAAGATTTTCACACCACAACAATAATGATTTTAGTATAATAGATATCTTGGTTCAACCATTTTGTGTTGATCATTCTCTCTAACCCAACTGAAAATTCTAAATCACCTTTTAACACTTCCTCCTCTCCATCATATCTACTGATTCCGTTGCGCAATCTGTGAATCGACGGTCAAGTTAACGCTAATGCAGCTAGATCAAGTTAGATGATCATGTAACTTAGATCCAAGTCTCACTAAGATGACTAACAATTCAGCTAATCAAGATCTTACATCACAGTTGTTACAAGCTTATATTTTCATTAGGGTTGTAAATGAACCAAACGAGGCCATGTTCGTGTTTGTTCGTTAAGGAAATGTAGATGTTCGTGAACTATTCGCGAACACATGTTTATGTTTGTGTTCGTTTGTCAAGGAATTTCAGTTGTTCACAAACAATTCGTGTACTAACTAACACAAACAAACGAACACAAATGAACACAAACGAACATTAAACTTGAAATATAAAAAACACCCTTAACCTTAAACATCTGACACAAGTAGTCAGATACAATCATTAAATGATAAATCAAGAATGCGGGACACAAGAAGTCTACTACAAACACCATACGATAAATCAAGTTTAGCTTAAGACATAATTATCCGAAGTAACTTAAACTTATCCCAAAAAATGACTTTGGCGTCCGACTTCTTTATATGTTTAGACATGGGTTTACAAATTCCAATTTTTTAAAATATGATTATAAACTAATTTTTAAGGAAAAAAGGGATAGTAAAACTTAAAGAGAAAGTGAAATGGTAAAAAAACATTAAAACATTAAACAAATTAACATAAATAAACAAACACGAACGTAAACAAACTTATTACCGAACGTCCACGAACGCAACCGAACGAACAAGACCTTTGTTCATGTTCGTTTATTTAGTTAATTGAACGGAATAACTTGTTCGTGTTCGTTCATCAACTAAACGAACGAACATAAACGAACTTCCACCCGAACGGTTCACGAACTATCCATTGAATGTTCCGTCATTTACAGCCCTTTCCATTATCATTCCATATCATCAATCATCAACAAACTAATCCATCTTAAACCACTCACGCAAATTAAACATCAAAACAAAACAAAAATACATACTTCTATCATCTCTACCAATCGAAACAAAACCTCAGTCCACCGCAGATCACTCTGAAAACAAACATAAAACCCGAGTCATAACAATTTTCTCAACACAACCAAAATCAAAACCAAAACCTAAAACAAACCGAATCAAACCTTATCGATGGCCGATATGCAACATGGTTTTGTTCACGAGTGGCAAATCCGCAGTCTCCTTCCTTGCTTCCAGCAACTTTTCACTGTTGAATTAAAACCAAACCGCAATGTAACGTTATTCAATCACGAACGATATATAACTAGCGGACGGGTATAAAACTAGTTTAATTACCTGGTGTAAGGTAATGGACAGAAAATAATCATATAATCAGCACCAACACAAGTGAAAGTACTTGTCTTATCATCATAAGCATAACTATACGACCGTGGACACACGTGTTTAAAATACGCCGAAAACTCCGTCGGCGGACACGTGTCCGGCGTATTATATGCTTCACTACAACAAAACCTCGGATCTCCAAACGCCTCACACGCGCTCTTACACGCCACCACGCTCCGACTACTCGCACTACGCGCCACTCTCAGCCCAACAGGACACGCGCGGTTCAAGTCAACCAAACACCCGGTTGAACTACACGCGCCGCCTTTCCCACCCCTCGGAATAACCAACATGGGGAGATTGTAACCGTCGACCAAGCTGACGTCATAGAAATCCAAACCCTGATCGCCGTTGAGAGTGAACTCCGCCAGGGTCGCCGGCGGTTCGGCGCCGCGGCCTTCGCACGCCACCTTGCCGGAGCCGCAATCGGCTGTGATACAAGTTAATTTTCCGGTGGAGTCTGTGGTGCAATCGGTGCGGCCCCATAGCCGACCCGACCAGGAAACGGGTACCCGGAGGGTTCTGGATTTACCCGGGGTGAGAGTGAAACCGGTGGGGTTGAGGAGGGGTCTGTCGGCGCCGGTGAGGATCCCTGGCCAGATGGTGTGGCGGCAGCGGTTGACGATCTTGAATGTTGTGGAGTGGACCACTGCAGAGTGAAATAATAATAATAAGGGTGAATAAATGGATGGTGTTATAGGGAATTGGTGGAGAAGAGAGAAGAATACCTGCAAATGATGAAAATGTGAAGATTATGGTGAGGAGAATATGAAGACGATCCATTATTGATTGGAATGGAATGGTGGATTCTGGATGGAATAAAGGGGAGAAAAGGGAAGGGAAGGTAGTGGAAAAGCTTTGAGGGTGTTGTTTTGTGATCTTGATTGAGATTTAGTCTTTAATTTTTTTTTTCCCACCAAAAAATATTTTGTGTTAATTTTGCTTTTACTTTCTAGTTGCTAATTGAGTGGTGCGTCATGTTTGAAAAAGTTTTACACCCTTATATTTTTTTTTTTTTTTTTTTTTTTTTGGAGTTAAATGTCATTTTAGTCCGTGTGTTTTGAGTCATTTCATCAGTTTATTCAAAGGTTTTATTTTTCGTCTCTGGGTTTAAAAAGGTTTCACTTTGCCATTTTAGTCCACTGGGTTAACTTCATCCAATTTTTTATGTTAACGAGAAAAGCAATTCGGTCATTTTATATGTAGTTCTGTTAACTAGAGGGACAATTCGGTCATATAAAATGACGGAATTGCCCTTCTCGATAACAGAAATAATGGATGAATTTAACCCAGTGGACTAAAATGGCAATGATGAAACTTTTTTGACCCACATGCGAAAAATGAAACTTTTGGACTAATCTGGCAAAATGACCCAAACACAGGGACTAAAATGACATTTAACTCTTTTTTGTTTAGGAAAATGATGACAAAAGTTTTTATTCATAGCAATTATTAAATTTGGTGTAATGATTACATGTATTAGGACGTTTTTATGTTGTTTGGAGATTTGTTTTGGTTTGTTAACTGAATCTAACCAATAATTGATTTTCTAAAACCAGAAATTGACCTAACAGGCTAACACTTATGTTGTGAGTTCAAATATTTTCCATGATAGAAGGATGCACAAAAAAGAAGACTGGCTTAGTCATGTTTCGGCCCAAAAGGCCAATAACTAAGTGGGTTGAACCCATTGACAGTGTGATTACACACAAATATTTGTATATTGAAGCGGAATGGGTCTAAAACCTAGAAGAAGATCCACCAAACAATGGCCGGGTTAATCAAGCCGTGAGAGAAAGGAAAACCCTAGTAGTCAAACATTGAACACGTGAGAGGAGAAGGCGTGGAAAGTACTCACTTTGAGCATGAGTCGCATCCACTAATAGGAAATAGACTGCGCTAGCAAAGTGGTTACAACGGAGTGGGGACTGTTACAAATCTCAAATCCAAAGAAGGCACATATTTATTCAACGAAATCAAGAACAGTTACAGCGTAGTGATCAACCAGTCATCACAGATTGACTGGTGAATCATATGTTGAACAAGATTACAAACCAGAAACAATAAAGCCCTAATGAACTCACGTATTTTACTTGTGAGGGACAAAGGGAACAAAGGACACAAAATGATTGGTAAGAGAGCGGATGATGCACAAGTGAAGACATCAGCATCAAGAACTCCTTTTAAGGGGATGTAGCCCTAGCCTGGAGCCCAAGGGAAGACAGCTGGAGCCCAAAAGAAAGCAGGCCTGCGACATAAAGGAGCAGCCCAAAGCAGCAAACGGACCAAAGAACCAGCAAGCCCAAGCAACCTCTCAAACATAAAATAAATAAAAAGGAATTAGAACCAATAAAAGGAGAAGCACATTTACACTGTTATTTTAACAGGGACCATCATTGGCACCATAAAGGGACGTTTAATTGTCGGATTAACCTCATAGTTGAGTCAGTTTTTCTTTATGGTACCATCCCTAGTTTAAAACGAGCATTATTTTAAAAAATTTATTCTTAATACCATAAATTTGGATTAACCTCCACCTCCACACCATCATAAGGTACTACCACAGTCAATATCGGGCATTCAGCGGTGGGAGGCAATGCAACTACTGCGGTGATGCCACCGTTTTTCACTATTGCATCATTCGCACCGATATCTTCTTTTTTACCTCCTCGCTTTATGGGTTTGTGTTTTATAATGTGTGAGCTTTGTAGTGAACCAAATCATGTTCAAAAACAAAAACGGAGTTAAGACGTGAGAGATATCAATGCTCAAAGTTTGGTGTTCAAGGTTGTGAAAGTTGTGAAGCTTCACCCACACTCTGGTCACGCCTATGAGGCTGTATTCCACTCCCAAACCAACTTAGGTGGTGGGGGGCATTTCCGCACAGATGGTCTTAGTGTGACTAAAATTCAAATTCAAATATGATTTATAATAATAACTAGTTTTTTTTGGCGTCGCGCGTTGCGGCGAAACCGAGCAAATGATAATGTAAAACAAACGTAATTTGAAAATAAAGTATGTTGTTTAGGAAGCCAAATCATTATAAAGGTTTAGTTTATCATCGTACCGTTTTATGATAACAAATAAATACTTTATTTTGAGTATAACTTTGTTTACAACAAAACTTAAGAGAAAAATCAAACACAACTACGTACTTAAGTTTTTACAAAAAAAAGTTATAAACGTAAACTATTAAAGAAGTGTCAAATTAATTGATAAATTAATGTATGTTTTAAAAAAGAATTATCAATAAAAACGGTAAAGGAGATATATATGATTTTAAAAAGGAAAAAAAAATAAAAATATGTTATTAAAAGTAAATATAATAATAAACTATTATAATATATTAAATAAAAAAGTTATATATTATTATAAAATAAAGATACTTTCCATGGTCAAAAAGAAAAAAAGAATTATTAATAAAAATGGTAAAGGAAATATATGATTTTACAACAAGGAAAAAATTTAAAATATCTTATTAAATGTAAATATAATAATAAATTTTTATAATATATTATAATAAAAAAACTATATATTATTATAAAGATACAGTTACTATTCAAGGACCTTCAATAACAATATCTATACTTTCTATAAAATGAGAAATCTCAGTGACATAAGAAAAGCTGATGTGTTAGCTAGAGAGCATGTCCAACAAGGTTTTTCTTATGTCATTATTACATCATAAACCTGAATATATAAAACACTTTAAAATACATTTAATGTTCTATCAAACCACTGCCTTGTGTATTTTCAAATGTTAAAGGTCTGGCCCACATTACAAAGGGCAAACCACTGCCCATCTACGAGAAAGTAGTAGCTGGTTTCTTTGGCAAACGTATACTTAGCAGCAGCAGTTGTTGTTATCTTCCGTAATGCTTTTAGATCAGCAGATGTTTAACGCTAAGTACCGGGAAATTCAAATTCAAATATGCATGGGAATATGTAATTAGCAATTAATGCATGTCACTCAGAAACTTTTGTCGGTCATCCTTCTTATATAAGGCTTTTCATCTCATTTCCCTCTTCATATTACAAGCTTTTTTCTTCTCTGATTTTGAAATTTGAAATTTAATCACAATCCAAATTCTGAATTAGAAGCATGTCAATATCAGTTGACAGTAATAATCTTAGTTTTGTTAACGATTTGAATCCTGGGAATGATATGTGGAACATGAAGGCGAGAATTCTTCGGAAATGGAATCAGGGTTACAAGATGGAGATCATCTTCATTGATGAGAAGGTAATTTGTATCTTTACTTTTCCGTTTTGTTATTATTTTAGAAAATGTAGTGTTGTATGCTAAGAAGATACTTTCTTTAAATGTTCTCCAGGGTGCTAAGATTCAAGCAGGTATTAAGAGTCATCTGATGCCTATTTTTTATGGACAGCTGCAAGAAGATGCTGTTGTGATTCTGTCGAAATTTGGTGTTGGTGAGAATAAAGATTTACATAAAGTAGTAATGCAGCCTTATAAAATCAACTTTTATAGATGCGCGACTGTTACTCCTGTGAGAGATTGGCAAGGTGTTGAGTATGGTTTCAATATCAGAGCTTATGAAGATATTATTCAAGGAGAGGCGTTAAATGCTTTGAGTGTTGGTAGTGTATATTTTTGTAATCATGTCTTGCTTGTATAATATTAGAGAGTTTTACTTATATTCTTGTATAATGTGATCATATAGATGTTGTTGGATCTGTGATTTGTTGTGGAGATCTTGAAATCTTTGATCGACCTCCAAAGGAGACTAAGAAGATGAATTTCGAGATTGAAGATTTGGAGTAAGTTGTTGTTTATATGTTCAGTCATGTACTGATCATTAAATGTATTTAATGATGTTAATAAATAAGATGAAGAATGTTTGTATTTAATGTGGGATCATGGTAATGGTAATAAATGAGGTCTACAGTTTATTCTTAGTGAATATGGTAGTTAATTTATGGCTCATTTGCTACTTTAATAAATGTTATAGCTTTCCTGGTTGATTTTCTGTTTTTTTATTCATTCAATGTTGTTTTGATATGAGTATTCTTTTCATGTAGGGGTAAGGTTTTGCGGTGTACTGTGTGGAATGATTATGCTCTGCAGATTAAGGACTTCATTTCTAAAATCCCACCTCATGAGCATGTGATGGCTGTTATACAACATGGAAAGTGTAAGGAATGGAAAGGTATTTTTGTAAAAATTTTATGCAAATCATAACTATACTGTTTATTTCTGGCAATATAAAAACAGGTATACATTAAATATCTATATATTTTTCCATGTAGGTGAATATACTGTTCAAAGTGATAAGTTTGCAACACGAATTTTTCTGAATGAAGAAATTGATGAAGTTGATGAGCTAAGGAGGAGGTAATTTTTTCAATGTAATTTCTATTGTATATAGATGTTCAAGTCAAATACTTGGTTTCATCTCATTTGTATACTAATTCTAATCATTTGGGGTATTCAAAAGGCATATACTGAAGTTTGGACAAGGGAGTGGTTCTACTTCTCAAACGATACTATCGTCTCAGAGTGTTTTTCCATTACATAAAGAATTTGTAACTGAAGGTGTGAAGAAACATGTTGATGAGATTAGCGAGATAGAAAAGGTTTCACATCTTTGTATATAGTTTGGTTATTTGTTTGGTTTATCACCTGCGTGTATTTACATGAAGTGTCTTGTGTTTTTACAGGAAATGTCTTGTGTTGTGGTTGCGACAATTAAGATTGTGCAAGAAGAGTATGGTTGGTTTTATGTTGGCTGTCGTAAGTGTTACAAGAAGGTGATGGGTAAAAGTGAATATTTGCAGAATGTTGAAAATGTTTCAGATGATATTCTTCGATTGCCTGCGACTTCTTTGGTTTGTATCAGATGTCATACTGAATGTACATCGATCACCACAAAGTAAGTAATGATGATTATTTAGTGTTATATTTATATAAGTAACATTCTAAGACTGATATTTGAATATAGTTTTGCAGTTTACTTAGTTAGTTGTGTATATTTCAGGTTCAAGGTGCAAGTGCGGGTGCAGGATGTGACTGGTAGTGTTTCTTTTGTTATGTTTGATAGAGATGTTCAGAAGCTTCTTGGATTAGCGGCGAGTGACATAAGAGAGAGGCAGGTTAAGGCCAATGATACTGGATTCCCTCATGAGCTATTTCGATTGGTTGATAAGAAGGCTGCTTTCAAGATTGATGTTTGATGTGTTCAAAATGCAACATATAAATTTCATCAAATGAGGCATAAAAGTAACCCTTTTTTAGTACTAATGTTGGAAAAAGTGTGCTTTTGTCTTCCTTTTGTATTTTCAGGATTAAATGAGCTCAAATTAACAAAAGAAGCAAAAAGACATCAAAATCTAACATAAATACAAGAAAAGGAACAAGACGTAACATGCCCGACCCCACGACAGCATCTTCCCAAGCAAAACAAGAGATCAGAAGCCTGAACACGCCCCGTGCTCAGCCAGCACGGGGGCGTGCCCAAGTGTCAGCAGAAAAGACAAAGTGGTAGAAGCTTCTATTGCCCACCACGGGGCCGTGCTCAGTGGACACGGGGCCGTGGTCAACTATAAGATTCGCACAATCTAGCAAATCTGCATAGTATAAAGATTCTTCTGCACCACGGGGTCGTGCTCAGCGGACACGGGGGCGTGGTCAACTAAAAAGACAAAACTGCATTAAATGAAGAAAGAGAAGGATGTGGACACGGGGCCGTGCCCGAGCTTCTGTTCAGCCTATAAATAGAAGTGCTTGGCTCAAGCTCAAACCATCCCTTGGCACACCACCTCTCTCACACTTCACCCACCATCCACCACCACCATAACACCATCACCCACCACCATCATCCATTGTCCATCGTAGAGTGTGTGAGTCGTCTCGGGATCCAAGATTGATCGTAAGAGTTCTTGACAATCAAGGCCATGTTTGCCTAAGTCTCTTACATCACTTGGTGAAGACAAAGTGTCTAGTGTAATACTTTTTATTTCTAATCTTTTGCACTTTTTACTTGGTTTTGTATTAATGACTTTAATAACTAGTTGCTTATGTTGAAGGTGATCTTTCCTTATCGTTTGTCCGTGGTGTCTTGGCATTATTTTACTGTCTATATAAAATAAAATATTTTCACCATTCATATCTCCACGGTCTATATGGAGGTATGTTGGCTACCTGGTCGGGGGTTAAGGGAACGGTTTGGTAAAGGTCTTGCCATTGTTCAGCGTTTAGAGGTCCTGCAATGGACCTGGGTCAATTTTAGTAGGACCCCCTTCAATACTTAACGGTATTGGATGGCGGGGGTCCAAACTCTTTGATCCCCTCATAAGTTAACTACTATTAATACTATAACCCGACTATTTAGGACTGTATCCCTGCTGACTCAGACTACTTAGTTGACTACTTAGTTGAGGGTAACGTCACCTCCAAAAGAGGGGCCTACCATAATTTGCATTAATAACTTAATTAATTATCTTCCAATAATCCACCCTTTTAGGATTGTATCCCTGCTGACTCAAACTACTGGGGTGAGGGTAACGTCACCTTCAAAAGAGGGGCCTACTACAATAACTAAGATAATCTCTTAACTATGTGCAAAAGTGCGGAAATAATCAAAGGTTACACTAGATACGAGTCGGAACCAAGTGATTCATCTTGTCTATCTGTTTTTCTTTTTATTTTATTTTCAGAATTTTAGTTAGTTTTTATTTTTCTTAGTTTAAAACATTTTTCCTAACCTTTTTATTTTGATTAGACGTTGAGGATAAACCGGTATTAAAAGCTCTTGTGTCCTTGGACGACCTCGGTATCTTGCCAACACTATACTACGCTCACGATGGGTGCACTTGCCCATATGTGTGTTTAGTGTTAGTAAAATATCGTGTTTTATAAATTTAAAACTTGGCTAAAAATAAGTGTTAAAGGGGCTTAAAATATACACCTAATATATATAACACTTCACACGCATCAAGTTTTTGGCGCCATTGCCGTGGACACAAGGATTTTAAGAAAGTTAGGAATCAACGGCCTAATCGTTTTTCTTAATTTTTCATTTTTTTAGGATTTCTTTTAGTTTTTCTGTTTCTGCATGTTGGGATTGAACCCTATCAGAGGAACAGATAATGTAAAGCCAAAACTAGATCAAAGCAGTGGATTCAGAATAAGCAGACGTTTACAGTTGGTTCATGCAAATCTCTCCCCTTGAAAGTGTTTTCATATCTGCTGACCTCCGATCTGCTGATCATACTAAGTGCTGACCTACAACTGCTGCTTTATATCTACTGACCAATGTCAAAGACTGATGGAAGACCAAAGCTCTGTTGACTCAATCTACTGCCTTGGGTCAAGTACTGCTGATCCGGACAAGCACTGCTGGGTTCACAGCAGTGGAAAGATGCAACAGCAGTTTAAGTGTCTTTTATGTAATATAATGTAATAGCAGTAGTTTAGTACATCAGTGTTTATAGATCAGTAGTTAGAGTTTGTTAGGAGGTTAGATGTCACTTTCATGGTGACGTCAGCAAAGATGCTCAGTGGTTTGCAAGTGCCTATAAATAGCTCAGTACTTTGTACTGTTCTATTAGCTCTTTCACCACATCGTCTTCTTTGCACGAACAAACTATTGAGCTCTGGCTGAGGGGGAGTTTGCATTCTTACATCAATCATTGTAATCGTTATTGAAACAAATTCAATCTTTCGATTCTATGTGTAAAGATGTTTGATTAAAGTATTACTCTCATTTGATTGTATACAAAGTTTGTTTCCATCTTAATTCCGCTGCACAACTCTTTCATTCTCATCTTAATTACGAACGAAAATACAATAAAAAAGAAACTCAGATCCAACAATTGGTATCAGAGCTTGGACAGTCAAATTTGATTTAACAATCATTTTGACGTAAATAGTTCAGCTCATAACAGTTGATACTGATCGTTTGTTCGTCCGTTGAAAAACAGAGCAAGGATAAATCACCATTAAAGTTGATTTCTCAGTGTCTGTAAAACAACAAGAATGACGTCACAATCTCAGGATGACAAAAACAACATCGGCTCACTTTTTAAACCACCTATGCTAAAAAGAAATGAGTACAACATCTGGCAGAGGAGGATGGGTCACATCCTCGCTCAACAAAGCACAGGTTGTTGGAGGTCTGTCACCTTTGGTCCTCATGTTCCTTCAGTGCCAAGCGCTGAAGATGTTAAAAAGTTCGTTCCAAAACCAGTTGAAAATTACACCGAAACCGATTTTCAAAAGATCGAACTAGATGCTAAAGCGTTTAGCATCATAGCATCAGCGCTGCCCAATGAAATATATGCTGGACTGTTACACTGTAACAGTGCCAAAGAATTGTGGGACGCACTTAAGGAACAGTTTGGAGGTACTGAAGAAGTCATTGAAAACAATAGGGAAATCCTGAACCAACAGTATGAAACATTTTGTCACGTTAGAGGTGAATCACTGACTCAACAATTTGAGCGGTTTAGTTGTCTCATCAGTGAACTGAGGCTTGTTAATACCACCTTTACAAACTCGACTCAAAATAGCAGGTTCCTCAGGTCACTGCCCGAAAAATGGGACACTATAGCCTTTGTCACTAGAAATTCACCTGAGTTCAAGGATCTGACCTTGACCCAACTCCATGGTCGACTCCTGACCTACGAAAGGGAGTTGAACCAGAAAAGGAAGTTACAAGAGTCAGGAAAAGCCGTTGATGATTACACATTCGGTAATACTGCTCTTCTGGGTCAAGAAGAATCTGGGAGCAGTGGTAAGGACCAGGGTTATGATCACTTCATTGACATCACTGCTGGTGCAAATTTTAACAACCCTGATCCTCACTCTGCAAGTTATGCATTCACTGCTAACGAAAACCAGATGTCAGACAATTTAAGCTTTGAACTAAATGATTTACAACATTTTGATCCCACTGATTTAGAGGAAATGGACATCCTGCACCAACTGGCTTTGCTAAGTGTTAGAACTAGCAAGTTCTACAAAAGAACAGGGAGAAAATTCCCAGGTTTGCATGGGAATCTAAGGGTTGGGTTGGATAAATCGAAAATCAAGTGCTATAAGTGTAATAGGTTGGGACATTTCGCTAGGGAATGTAGGAGTCAAACCGCTGGTCCCATAATTACTCATCCTAGCTCAAATCCTCGACCTCAAAACCAAAACACTGTGCACTATGCCCAATATGCCCCAGCAGCACAAGTGAACACTGCTCACTATGCTGCTGCCCCTGTGCCAGTACATTATGTCCAAACTACTGTTCCACAAATCCAATATGTTCAAACCCCTGTCCCACAGGTACAAGTGCAACCTGTTGCACCTCAAACCACTGCTCCAGCAGCAGCACAACCAGATCAACAAAGTTTTTTCACTCAAGGGTTTGTTGACTGGAGCAGTATGCCTGAAGACCTTAATGATGAAAATTTTGCACTCTATGCTTCTAATGAGTCTTCTCATGATGAGTTTTGTTTGATGGCATTAGAGTCAATACAGGAGGGGGTTGAAACTGAGGAGGAACAGCAGTGCTTTGAAACGGTGGAAGAGGTGACTGAAGCAGTGGTTACTGCTGTGGCTGATGAATTACTGTTGGGAGAAAGTTCAGGTACTCTGATTGAACCAATGACAGATCCATGGTCCATAGAGGACAAAGAAGAAGAGAAAGAAGAAAAGGCTGGTGAAAAGAAGGTAAGAGCTGATGATGATGAAGATCATCAATGTGATTGTGCAATGATGGCAGCTGCCAAGGTATCTCCTCAAGTTCTTGAAAAACTGTGTTCAGACAATTGCATAATTGCTTTTGCTAACATCAAAGAGGTGAATGAAAACCTTCGGGATAAAATCTTAACTGATGAGGTCAAATTTGAAAGCTCTTTAAAAGAACTTAAAAACAAATTGACTGAAAAGGAAAAAGAAATCAGCTGTTTAAAAGAAGAGCAAAGTATAACCAAAACCCAACTTCAAACTATGGTAGAAAAATACCAAGTTTGCAAAAAGGAGTTGGAGTCTGCCCAGATTACTTGTGAAAGATGGGTGGAATCCTGCAAAGGATATGAGGTTATGCTTGAAAAACAGAGAAAAAGCAATGTGAAGTTTGGGGTTGGGTATAGAAAATATGATGATGAAAACACTGCTTTTGAAGACTCTGTTCAAACCACTGATGAAGCTACTAAGCTTATCCCCACAAACAAGAATGGCCAAGAAGTGAAAATCACTGACAAACTTGGTAACAAAATCACACTTAACAGACCAATGAGTTCCTCCACTTTCAAGGAACTTGAAGATCATCAGTTTAAACCAAAATGGTCTGATGAGTGTGATATTCTTGAAAATTTCAAGCCAATGGAATTTACATCAATTGATGGTGCTAAAGCTCCAAAAGCTAAAGTCATACCTCTCAAAGATATCCCAGCAGTGGTTAAAACCTCTGCTGCAAAGGAATCTGAAAAGAGAAAGAAGAAAGAAAAAATTGATAACTTGTTTTGTGAATTCTGTGAGAAAAGGAATCATCTAACAAAAGACTGTTTCCACTTAAAAGCTTATGATCTAAACAAAACAAGTGTCATTGTTTCAGCAGAAAGCTGCATTGTCTGTGGGAAAACAAACCACAAAACTCAAGCATGTGTGTACCTCAAAAACTTTGATGTGAAAAAGAATGAGTACATTGCCAAAACATCCTTGAGTCCATCATCATCATCAACATCTGTTAAATTCACCAAGAAACAACCACTGTTTGTGCCAGTACAAACAGCTGTTACAAAACAGCTGAACCAAACATCTGTCAAAAGAGATGTTCAGGTTACTGATGCACCCCCTGCCAATCAGTTCAGAAAAGGCAGAGAAAAACAGTCTTACCAAAGGATTCCTCACGTTTATGAGGCCTACAAAAGGCCCTCTAAACCCAAAGTGAACAAGCATCCTTTTGGTTACCAGCAGATGATTGGTCAGGACCCACAACAGTGGTTAGAGAAACACTGTCCTAAAACAGTTCAAACCCCTGACCTAACCACTGTCCATCATCTTGCATCCATCCCAGACACTGTTGAGACTCCATCCAAAGCCTTGTTGGCTTTGGAGACCTTAATGAACTAATCTTTTACTTCATGTGCAGGGAGCTTCTGCATGCTTTGATAGTCTTTGGTATGTAGATAGTGGAGGCTCCAGGCACATGACAGGATCTAAAGCCCTCCTCAAAGACTTTAAAATCCATGGTGGGGGGTGATATATCCTTTGGGAATAATAGTAAAGGGAAGGTTCTGGGGTCTGGTACAGTGCAATCTGGAAATATAAAATTTGAAAATGTCAATCTAATAGACAATCTAAAATTCAACCTTCTGAGTGTGTCCCAAATGAGTGACAAGGGATTTGGGTCATTCTTCACAAAAGACTGTTGTAGGATTGTTGGACCAGAAATGGTCAAAAAGATTGAAGCAATAATCAAAACTGGTCAGACTAAACTTGTTGCTCAAAGAAGTGGCAATGTTTATGTTGTTGACATGTCAAAAGAGTGTCCCAGAGCTGATGCCTGTCTGTTCTCAGCTGCCTCTAACAAAGAGACAGAACTTTGGCACAGAAGGCTGGGACACACAAATCTTAAGACAATCACAGAAATTTCAAAAAATGGTTTGGTGAGAGGCCTACCACAAAAATTGTTTTCATGTCCTGAACATTGCATTTCCTGTTTAAAAGGAAAACAACATAAAAGTTCTTATAAGTCCATTGAAGAGTCCAAAACAACCCAGTGTTTGCAAATGCTACACATGGATTTGTTTGGCCCAGTTCAAGTCATGAGCCTTAGAAAGAAAAGATATTGTTTGGTTATTGTTGATGACTTTTCTAGGTTCACATGGACATTCTTTTTGCACTCAAAAGATGAAACTGCAGGCATTTTGCAAGACTTTGTAATACAGGTTGAAAAGCAATTTGACCTTCCAGTGAAAAGCTTTAGGAGTGACAATGGCACAGAATTCAAAAATAGGGAGTTGGATGCCTTCTGTGTGAAGAAAGGGATTGTAAGGCAGTACAGCATCCCAAGAACACCAGAGCAGAATGGGGTAGTGGAAAGGAAGAAAAGAACTCTGATTGAGGCTGCCAGAACCATGCTTGCAGATTCAGGTTTGCCTTTAACTTTCTGGGCAGAGGCAGTAAACACTGCTTGCTATGTTCAGAACAGAGTTTTAATAAACCCCAGGCACAAAAAGACTGCCTATGAAATTCTGTATAAAATTAAACCACTGATCTCATATTTCAAAGTGTTTGGCTGCCCATGCTTTATTTTGAACTTAAAAGATTCCATTTCAAAATTTGCAGCCAAAATTGATTGTGGTTATCATCTGGGATACTCAACCACTGCCAAGGCCTACAAAGTGTTCAATACACGGACCAAGGCAGTGGAGGAGACTTTGAATGTAAAGTTCAATGAGCTCTCATCAATGAAAATCCCAGCAAACCCTGCAGATCTGTTTGATCTTGAAAAATTCACCTTTGAAAATACTACTGTCAAGACTAACAGTGCAGGTCCATCAGAGGATACAACACCAGACTATGGGTATGAAATCATCATCTCTCAAAGGTCTGCCACAAAGGGAAAAGCACCAGCTGTTCAAAACAGCTGTCAAAGCTCAACCACTGCTACCTCAACAGTTGTTGACCAAAGTAGCCCATCAACCACTGCTTCCACATCCCCAAACACTGCTGACAAAAGTCCTCAAACAGTGGATAAAAGTCAGCAGCTGTCCACCTCATTACCTCCTATACCACCACCTTTTGAAACCACTGCTGGATCATCAAAGTCCCCAGCAGTGGTTAGCTCAGATGATACACATTTGCAGCCTTCACCAACCAATGCCATCCTACCATACCAAGGAGATTTAATCTTCTTGAGATCTCATCCACCTGATCAAATCATTGGCAACATAAATGAAGGGGTGCTCACAAGAAGCCAAACCCAAAACATTTGTCTTTTTGCTGGTTTTCTATCACTCCATCAGCCAGTCAAGTACCAAGAGGCACTGAAAGACAACAGCTGGGTAGAAGCTATGCAAGAGGAGCTCCAACAGTTTAAAAGACAACAAGTATGGGAGCTTGTACCACTGCCAGAAGAGGTTAGTCCCATTGGCACAAAGTGGGTCTTCAAGAACAAAACTGATGAAAGGGGTATTGTTGTCAAGAATAAAGCCAGGCTTGTGGTTCAAGGTTACAGACAGGAAGAGGGGATTGATTATGATGAAACATTTGCCCCTGTTGCAAGATTAGAAGCAATCAGACTGTTCCTGGCCTTTGCTGTCAACCACAATATGAAGGTGTTTCAAATGGATATCAAAAGTGCTTTCCTCTATGGTACAATTCAAGAAGAGGTGTATGTTTGTCAACCTCCAGGTTTTGAGGATCCATTTTATCCAGATCATGTCTACAGGCTAAACAAAGCCTTGTATGGCTTGAAACAAGCACCAAGGGCCTGGTATGAAACTCTTTCCAACTTCCTACTCTCAAATGGTTTCAAAAGAGGTACCATTGATAAAACACTGTTTTTAAAATGGAGAGGGAAGGATTTAATGATTGTCCAGATTTATGTGGATGACATTATTTTTGGAAGCACATGTAACTCAATGTGTGAAGAATTTAGAGAACTCATGACAGCTGAGTTTGAAATGAGTGCTATGGGTGAGCTGCAATGCTTCCTTGGTCTCCAAGTACAGCAATTGCAACATGGAACTTTCATTCATCAAAGCAAATATGCTAAAGAACTTTTAACCAAATTTGATATGAATGATTGTAAACCATGCAGCACACCCATGGAAACAAATAAGCTGGTCATGTCTGATGAAAAAGATGAGCTGATTGACCAAACACTGTATAGAAGCATGATTGGGTCTCTATTGTACCTAACTGCATCTAGACCAGACATCATGTTTGCAACATGTGTCTGTGCACGAAGTCAATCAGCTCCCAGAAAATCAAATCTCATTGCTGTAAAAAGGATCTTCCGATACATAAAAGGTGCTCCCACACTTGGTATCTGGTATCCAGCTAATGGGAACATCAAGCTTTCAGGTTTTTCAGACAGTGACTTTGCTGGATGTCACACCACAAGGAAGTCCACATCAGGAGGGTGCCAGTTTCTAGGTGACTGCTTAGTTTCTTGGCAAAGCAAAAAGCAAGCAGCTGTTTCGACATCCACTGCTGAAGCTGAATACATTGCTGCTGCAAGCTGTACAGCCCAACTCCTGTGGCTTCAAAATCAGTTGCTGGATTTTGGTATCACTGCCTTAAAGACACCACTCATGTTGGACAGTCAGGCAGTAGAAAATATCATCAAAAATCCAGTTTCCCACTCAACCACCAAACATATCGACATCAGACATCACTTTGTGAGGGACTGCTATGAAAAAGGTTTGATTTCTCTGCATCATGTCCCAACTAAAGACCAGCTGGCTGATGTGCTCACAAAAGCACTTGATACAGCCACTTTTGAAAGTTTGGTCTCTAGGATTGGGATGCTGAACATGGAATAACAAGCAACATCTTGTTTTCCTATGAATAAAAGCAACAAAATGTTTTCAGAAAATCAAAACTCCATCCTTAAAAATAGTTAAAAATGAAATTTTTCATTAAGTCCTTAAAAGTCTGCCATTAACCACTGTTTGTTCAAAAGTCTGCTATACTTCAAACGACTGTCCACTGCTGAAAGTCAACCCCTGCTCTCTCATTATTTTGATAAACTCTGCTGTTCAAAAGCAGTGTCTTATCCACTGATATGCTATCCACTGATAGTAAAAATCATCCACTGCTTTCATCCCACTGCCTTCATTAGTCACTTTCAACAAAAGTACTGTCCTTCACTTTCAACAGGGGTTGTCACGTGGACAGTACATATTGGTCAGACCTTTTGTAACGGCTGCCACCTCAGCATTCACTTTCTTCCCTATAAAATCCCCCACTCACCATCAAAACAGGGTTTTACTGTCGAATTGAATTCTTAAAAATTCTCTTCTCAAAGCAGTTTTTCATCTCATTTCTTCACAAATTTCTTCGATCAATCATCATCAAAATGACTAAATCAAAGAAATCTTCAAAACCCTCATCCAAATCATCATCGAAAACAGCCTCCCAAAAGGCAATCTCCACTGAAATTCCACATAAACCATCTCACAATCTCCTGGGTCTTCTCACAAAACCAGGAACCACCAACGTTTTCGATTCCATCATTGATCTCATGGTAAAATCAAAGTACAAAACTTTGATCACTGCCGAAGCACCAATCTATTTGGCGACCCAAAGGGAGTTCTGGAAAAATGCAACCCTTGACAAACAAGGCGACACTGTAACCACCATAAACTCTTCTCTAAAGGGTAAAGCTGTCCAAATCACGCCACAATCCATTTCAGAGGTCTTTCAACTCGGTGATCAGGAAGGTAAAATTTCTTTCACTAAAAACGAGTTAAAAATTGACTTCATTGAGAGAGGGTATGAAGCCACAATGATGAAGAAAATTACTTTAGAAAAAGGTTATTTTCCTTCTGCAACCAGATTTTTATTTCATACCCTCCTACTATGTGTTTCAAACAAAACCACTTCTTTCAATGAAATCTCTTTAAAGATTCAAAATCTGGGATATGCAATTCTTCAAGGAGAAAATTTTAATTATTCTCGAGAAATTTTTAAAGATTTGGTAAACATGGTTGAAACAAAATCATTCTTACTGTTTCCAAGGTTTTTAAGTTACTATTTTTCAAAGAAATTCAGTAAGGATGATTTAGCTGTAATAAACCAAGGTGATCCTATTCAAATAAACAGTTTAACTACTGAAACTTTTTCAAGGATGTTAGCACCTTGCAAAACACAAGCAGAGGTGCCTGAGCAGATTTTAGCAGTTACAACTGCTCCTCAGGTATCTGCTGCTGAGCCCACTGCTCTAGGTGATCAAAGTAGCAGCACAACTGCTTTGAAACCCACACCTATTATCTCCAAAAAGCCAAAACGAAATACTCAAAAACCCACAACACCCATCAAAAAGGCATCTCTGGAGGATGAGATACCAGAGCTCCTTCCAGTGACAACACAAAAGTCACACGAAACCACTGCTGCTACTTCCTCACAGCAGTTGGTACAAATATCTCAACCCATACCCAAACCTCCTCCTGCTTCTTCACAAAAAGAACAGGTTGTACAAATAGGGTCTCCACATCATGATGCTCTGGAAACACTCGTTTCTATCATCCACAGTCCAATGCCCGGGACACATCCTATTTCTACACCACTCATCACATCCAAAATTCCTTCACCAATAAAACCACTGTTGGATGCCATTGATTTGAACCAGGCATTATCCAGTCCTTCTCAATCACCTATTAATGAGAATATACATCAACAACTGACTGGGTCTGATGTATCAATCTTTGCTAACCCACCAACACCACCTGAGGATGTTACACCCCTTGAGTTACAAGTAACTCTTGGTGGTAATCCAAGTGAAGCAGCCACTACAACTGTTACACCCACTGGGTTACATTTGGACAGTGGTTACATTCATAAGACTTCCTTGGAGGCAATTCCTTTTATAGCATCTCTGCCAACCACCAGTGGATTTATTTATCCTACTGGCAACATCAAAAGGTTATCAAGTGTTGAAGGAAGAAGAGCCCAGTACCAAGAAAAAGGGGCATCAGTGGTTAATGTTTGGAGTATATACCCTACATCTACCACTGATAAAACCACTGCTAGTGGGAAATCAGATGATCCCATTAACTTGGGTGATGGTTTAAAGTACCAGAAATTGACGGATCGTATTGCAAAACTTGATAACTCTGTTGCAGATCTCAAAAATATGCTACAACAGGTGTTACAAGTTCAGAAGGTACAATCAACTGCTGTTTGTAACACCTCGAAAATTTCGGGTTCAATAATAAAACGACACGTGTCATGTCAGACAAAAACGCGTTGTAAACCCGGGTTTAATAAAGATGATTCGGTAGGATTTAAAGTGACGTCATGTTAAATTGTTACCTCTGAACGACCTTAATTATAAATCCCAAGACCCGATTAAATGTTATATCCCTCTCTTATACCCTCAATACAGAAATTATTGATTTATGATAGGACCCCAAGTGCATGATGTGATCCTACTAAGAAAAAGCAATGGTAACACTTGGTTTTCGGGTCTTGTTTTTGGAATCTAAGCAAGCAAATGCAAATGGTAGGGTAAGGAACTGTACTAGACACTTTATGAGGTCCCTAAGTTGTTATTTGAAGTCACAAAGTCGGATAATGGGTTCACCTTTGCAAAGCACCAATGAAAAGTCAACAATTGAGGCTGAGGGGACGCATACGGACCTCAACCGTTGAGGTCCGTAAGGCAACTACCAGCAACAGAAAACCTTCTGCAGCCGGTTTCACGCACTTCTGACCGATCTTATGGGTTTTTCTCACTTGTAAACGACCCCTAAAATGTTCCTAGACCTCAGGGACATGTGTAAACGAATTGTGGTTAGTTCTAGAGTGAGTTGTCAACCAATCATGGTGAGTTCTTCACTATATAAAGCCCAACATGTTGCACATTCATTCTTCACACTTACAACTGATCTTTGGAGCATTCCTGGAGCTAAGGAACTCTCCCTTCTGATCAAAATTCGTGCATTGGACTATTGTAAGTCTACTAGTTCTTATTTGGTTGTGTTTAGCTTAGTTAATTAGCTAAAAGTCAAACCGTCGTAATTACGGTTTGACTTCGAGATTAGTCACTAATGACTCAGTCTTATCTCGAATTAAAAGTAGTTTTAGAATGGTATTTATGTGGGTAATAAAACCCCAAAAGGGTTTCCCCTGATCACCATCCTAAGCAGGTTAAATGTCGGGTCAAACATTTACTTAAAAAGTCAACATATTGCTTAAAATGTCATTTATGCATAATTAACTATCTAGAACATTTGTAACCTGTTTGAACATTGTTATAACTTAAAAATAAGTGTAAGAACATGTCCCAACATGTTCAACCCGACTATTTCCTGTTTAGACCCGGTTCGGAACCGAAAGTCACATAGTTTGACTTTTCGGTTGACTTTCAGTTCTGACCCGTTTGGGCATACTTTAGAAATTCCTCAGAGCTTAAATTGGATTAGGATACATGTTAGAACAACCCTCTGTGATCATACACCTTGGTTCACTAGTTATCCAATTAATATGCAAGTTTCCGTTAAATGCTCATACGTGGACCGTTATGCCCTTATTGCCTTAAATCATAATTTATGAAAATGTAAAAGTGTAGAATCCTTACTTACTGATATATAGACTTGTATGCAAAATTTGACATTAGTTTGACTTGTAGATTAAGAGTTATGCTCATGTCGCTAAATTAAGGCTTTATGTTAACAATATGGCGCAATTAGCATAAAGCCTAATTAAACATACTTTTTGACATCAAATCTTTTACCCACTGATCTTAAATATTATTTTGGGATTTCTAAAGATTTTTAATTAATTTTAGGCTGAGCATAACTCATAGTCGTAGGCTTAAACCGGTAATTGACGGTTTTGCCCTTACGGGCCATAAAATGAGTTTTACACATCTAAACGATTCCAAACCTTTTTCTACTGATTAGTTATGATAAATAAATTATGTTAAGCCTTCTGGAAATATAAAAATATCAGAATTAAGTATCGAACCCGGTAATGGCCTTTAATCGCCATAATTAGCGTTATTAGCGCATAGTATGTCTTAGAATCATATTGGACATACCCGGGTCGATACCTACTGATATATGAGGAAAATTATGATAATTCAACAGTAAGCAAAGGTTGATAAACTCAGACTTCGTTTTTGAGCTTTTCGGCTTATGTGAAATTACCAAAATACCCCTACGGGGCATAGCTTGGTTAAATATGATAAATTTCACATACATGACTTAGCCTACTGTTATAACACATTAAAATAAGTATGTTTACTGTTTACATCAGGCCTGTAACTCAGTTGAACATATAAACGCTTTTACAAACTTTAAAATGACCAAACTACCCCTACGGGGCATAGTTTGTGTTTAAATTAGTTCGGGGCATAACGAAAGACATCCTACTGATGTTATAACATACTAGAAGCATATTAACTTAGGAAACCTGTATATGGCTCTTACGGATACCCGTTACGCATCTTACGCGTTCGGCGCGGTTTATGTAACAAGTTTACATAAATTAGCCGAAACGGGTCAAACCTTAACGGTTTAATCTCAAAATCCAGAATGTGAATAATGAACCCATATTAAACAAGTCTTCAAACTTGTCGGGTCTGAATCACATTCTATCCGGTCTTCGCTTAATCGTGCGTACGAACCGTATCTTCGAAACTAGCCGGTCTAAGCTTAAGCATAATTAAAGACCCGCTAGGATTCTAATAGGTTATATTTAACCTTCGTTCTAGATTAGGAGAAACAGTAAAAGCTACTTGCTATTTGACTATTGTGACTATACTTTGCATCAGGTAAATACTTTTAACTTATTTTCCCTATACGGGCTTGGGTTACGGTACATAGCGTACCGCTTGATCGAGCATCAAATCTTCCACGCTTAGTGGTTAATTGAATAATTTGATCGGCTCGTTTTAAACAGATTTGTTTACTTTACAGCCTTTGGGGGGTTAATGACCATGTCCCGGATATCCTCGGCATTATCTTATGAGATAGCCACGACCTGAGCACGGGGTGTAGGCGTACTCCCGTGTATAACTCACATAAGTGGTGTGTCTATTGATCTTTAACCCGGAATACGTTCCGGGCTACTGAACGCATAAGTAACATGTAAATCGTTCACAAGATTATAATATTAAATAATTCTCCCAAGTTAAACAAAAATGTTTATTCCATGTGCATCCAAACCAATTTTCAATCATTTTATAAAATGAGTCAGTTGAATGTATTTACCAGTGTAAACTGACGTATTTTCCCAAAAAGATTAAATGCAGGTACTAAGCAAAATAGGCTGGGATTCTCCTAAGCATCATTAGGAGTCTCGCAAACTTAGAGATGCCGAAGTCTGTTGAACCATAAACAATGTTTTTAAATTCGATCCTACTGTGGATAAACACCGGATAATTTTGACTTTGTTTACAATAAATAAATTCGGTTGTATCTTATTTAAATTGCTTCCGCTGTGCATTATTATATTGTGTTGTTTGACTATTATGTTGCCAACCACGTCACGATACTCCCCCACCGGGCCCACCGGTGACACGTGGAAAGTCGGGGTGTGACAGGTTGGTATCAGAGCCAACTCTGAGTGAATTAAACACTAGTCTTTTGTGTTTAATCTCAGTTACACAATATGCACAAATCTAAACCTTCGAGTCTAGACTTATAACATAGGACAAATTCCACTATTGATTGTGTTGTCCTTTATTTAAATTTTGCATATATCTTTGTATTGTTATCTCATGCTTTATTGACAGGAACATCAAAGATGCCTCCAAGATTTTTCAGAACGCGAGGACGAGGTAAGGGGCCAGTATCCGCCCCCAACGACCACGAAGCTGGGCCTTCACGAAGGCGAGCTCCATCAAACACCGAGAGTGACGACCCTCGGGAAAACCGAAGGAACCAATACGAGCCGGCCAGACGATCGGTTTCACATACTTCCACACCTCCTGCTCTAAATCCCTATGAGCCCAATAACCCTCAACCGTCTTACGTACCACTACAGCGGTCCCTATCCCATCATTCCTATGGGGACCCTACACCTATCTTCCGAGGCCAGTTTAACCCGGCCGACTATCTACAAGAACCCGTGGGATTCAACCCACTAGGGCCAGACGACCACTTCTCTGGGGATCAAGCTGACGATATGGATGAGGATACTGACCCCATCATGCCAGCTAGCGGTACGCCGAATCACCCGATCGAGATATCAGACGGTTCGTCTTTCCACGGATCACCCTATGGTGGTCCAGATAGCTTCCAGGCTCTATTTGACCAGCAACAGTGGTATTATACACCCTCACACCACTCATCGTCACATGGGCAGCATCAACAGCAGCATTCTCATCAGCACCAAGAGCCACAAGCACAGCCGCATCATCAAGATTCTTCAGAGGATCATCGCTTTGTGGCAGTTACGCCACCGCCTCCACCGCCACCAGTTCAACCGCCACCTCCTCAACCGCCAAGGCGCAGAAGAACCGGTGCCCGTATGTCGGTGCGACCAGGGGACTTCACCTTCGATTCCCCGCGACGGTCTAGTGCTAGTCACTACCCACCGCACTATGAGGACCCACAAATGGGTGGGCCTTCGCAGCCAGCTTTTCAGCAGCCGCCTCCAATGGGTTTTGAAAACCCGATACCAGCATACCCGGGTGGTATGGGCTACAACCCATTTGAACCCCCAACGCATCATAATTATGGTTACGGAGAGGCTGATCCGTACTCAGTAGCAGCGAACTATGGCACGCAAGGACCTTATGGGGATCCTTGGGGGGTGAGTTACCCAACACAGGGATACCCGATGCCACCTAGGCCCATCATAAGGACGCAGTCGCAGCCACCACGATTTTCTCCAAATAGGGAGGAAATTTTGCATAGGTTGGAGCAGGTGGAACGGGAAGCACATGAAGAACGAAGGGAAAGGCAAACATTCCTCCAAGGACTGATGGGTCTGATCAAGGGGAAGAACAAGAAGAATCGTTAAATTCTTCCATCGCTGATGTATAAGCCCCTGCGTGGGTGTAGTTGTTTGTTAAGCCCCTGCGTGGGCATGCTTGTTTGTTTTTAAAACCCTACGTGGGTGTGTGTGGTTTGAGTAAGTAGTCCCTGCGTGGACTCATGTTTGTTTAAAGTCCCTACGAGGACTTGTGTCTTTCTGTAAGACCCCTACGTGGGCATGTTGGTGTGTTTTAGCTCCTGAGTGGGCAAATTTCATGTGTAAAAGACCCGTTTAGGGCAGTATGTAATATAGTGATAAATTAATGGAGTGTTATTTTTATAAATTTCATAGTTGCCATTTGAGCATAAATAAATTATAAATGAAATAAATAAATTAAAATCATTCCTTTTTAAATAAATCTGCCTATGTAATTAAGGATCTAATAGTGTGAAACCTAGCCACGTGTCAAATATAAGACCGGGCCAAAATGGTAAGACCTGTTTAAAAGATTCAAATCCCTGTTAACATCTTAAAACATGTTAACACTCCTGGCAGAAGTGATTCGTTAAAAATCACATGTCATTCTTAAATGAATAAGGATTCTGTAGAAGATTCCAAATCCAGTTTAATGATCTCTGAATCCTGGATTACATCGTCAATTAAGATGATTATACTTAACCATACGTGGTAATATAGTGCTTACGGGCCTTGCTCATTTCTACATGAGCCAAAAGACAGTGGTAGCTATGACTCCCTGTCTAATAAAGGTAATGAACTAGGTTCAAACCTTAAAAGTCTTGATTCTCTGAAATCATAGTTTATTAAATTTGTCCATGTGACTAAGCCATAAGTGCTAATATATATTGTTATTATTTATGTTTAGGATAAATTTTAATTAAAATCCTAAATTTATGCGATTAATGAGTTAACCAAATATGGTCCCTGTTTACCATGGTTAACGAATTACCCTAAGGGGTAATTCCATAATAAAATCCCAAATAAAATATTGACCTTGTTTTCTGCAACAGTTCAATACAAATGGCTGACTCCAATGAAGTGAATAGCCATCCGGTGGAGCCGAATGAAAACACCCAGATTACATTAACGGGCGCTGAACTAAAAGCAATCATAGACGGAGCTATCACACAAGCCTTGGATAGACAATATGAAGAATACAGTGGTACACGGAGTAGGACCCACTCTGTGTCACAGTCAAAGCCAAGGACACATTCAGAGGCTCATAACAAGCCTCCTCCCAAAAAGGATGGACCAAAGAAAAACGATGATGATCGCCAGTCCACCAACCACCAAAGTAATCCATCTCAGCAGTTGATACTGCATCAGGGACACCGTAACAAGGGTTGCACATATAAGTACTTTGTATCTTGTAAACCCAGGGATTTTACGGGAGAAAAAGGAGCCGTAGACTGCATGACGTGGCTAGATGAAATGGACACGGTCGTGGACATCAGCGGATGCGCTGAAGGTGATGTGGTTAAATTTGTCTCACAGTCCTTCAAGGGTGAGGCGTTAGCTTGGTGGAGATCTCTGATGGAGGCCTCAGGAAAGATCCCGTTGTATAGCATGACGTGGGATCAATTCATTGCACTGATCAAAGAAAATTTCTGCCCGCAGCATGAGGTGGAAAAGATAGAATATGACTTCCTATCACTGGTTATGAAGAACCTCGATTGCCAAGCTTATCTGACAAGCTTCAATACACTATCCCGCTTGGTACCTTATCTGGTAACCCCGGAGCCTAAAAGGATTGCTCGTTTTATTGGTGGATTGGAGCCCGAGATAAAGGCCAGTGTCAAAGCTTCTCGGCCAGTTACCTTCAGGTCTGTAACTGACCTTTCCTTATCCCTTACACTGGATGCGGTCCGGCAGAGATCGCAGAGGAATAAGGCGGCCGAGAAGAGGAAGCATGATGATGACGGTTCGCGTAGGTCGAACAAGAAGCACCGTGGGAGCGGTGATCACAAGAAGGGATCAGATTCGAAGAAAGATGGGCATCATTCTGGGGAGAAGCCCACATGCAAAACTTGCAAGAAACAGCACTTTGGAAAGTGCAGATTCGAATCCACCTCGAATAACGAGTCCAGGTCTTTCGCTTGTGGTTTGTGCAAGTCCAAGGAACACAAAACCTTGGACTGCAAGAAGATGAAAGATGCAACGTGTTACCGTTGCAACGAAAAGGGCCACATAAAGACTAACTGCCCAAAGTACAACAAGAAGCCCGAGGAGACTAAGAAGACCAATGCCAGAGTCTTCAGGATGGATGCGAAGGAGGCTGTGCAGGATGATAACGTTATAACAGGTACTTTCCTTGTAAACGATGTTTTTGCAAGAGTACTTTTTGATTCAGGCGCAGATAAGTCCTTCGTAGATCATAAGTTTTGTAAATTGTTGAATTTACCTGTCAAAACCCTAAAAGTGAACTATGAGGTAGAGTTAGCAGATGGTACCATAGAAACCGTCTCTACTGTGTTAGATGGATGTGTTATGTCCATTAAGAACCATTCTTTTCCTCTGTCTCTCCTTCCGTTTAAATTAGCTGGTTTTGACATAGTTCTGGGTATGGACTGGTTATCTCATAACCATGCCCAAATCGTCTGTAACCAGAAACAGGTGGTAATAAAGACTCCGTCTGGTGAATCACTTACCATTCGGGGAGATACCCAGTACGGACTGCCTGAGCACGTGACTATGCTCAAGGCTTCAAAGTGTTTGAAGAAGGGATGTGTCATTTACATGGCACAGGTAATTATTGATGAGCCTAAACCGAAGTTAGAAGACATCCCTGTCATCTCAGAATACTCAGAAGTATTTCCTGAAGATCTACCTGGCCTGCCACCAGATAGACAAGTCGAATTCAGGATCGATATCATTCCCGGAGCTGCACCAGTTGCTAGAGCACCATACAGATTGGCACCCACCGAAATGAAGGAGTTGCGGACGCAGCTAGATGAATTGCTGGCTAAGGGTTTCATTCGACCTAGTTCATCTCCTTGGGGAGCGCCAATCCTGTTTGTCAAGAAGAAGGATGGGTCGATGCGTCTGTGCATCGACTATCGCGAGCTTAATAAAGTCACGATCAAGAACAGATATCCATTGCCCAGGATCGACGATTTGTTCGATCAGCTGCAAGGGGCAAGTTACTTCTCAAAGATTGATCTAAGGTCAGGCTACCATCAGCTGAAGGTCAAAGATGAAGACGTACACAAGACTGCATTTAGGACTCGTTACGGTCACTACGAGTTTCTAGTGATGCCTTTTGGGCTCACCAATGCACCGGCTGCATTCATGGATCTCATGAATCGCGTTTGCAAGCCTCACTTAGATAAATTCGTCATCGTTTTCATCGATGACATTCTCATTTATTCTAAGAACAAAACTGACCACGAGAAACATCTTCGATGTATTCTCAAACTTCTGCATAAGGAGAAGCTCTATGTCAAATTCTCCAAGTGTGAATTTTGGCTTAGGGAAGTCCAATTTCTTGGACATGTGGTCAGTGAGCGTGGTATCCAGGTGGATCCCGCTAAGGTTGAAGCAGTGATGAACTGGCAAGAGCCGAAAACGCCTACAGAGATTCGTAGCTTCCTGGGTTTGGCAGGATATTATCGGCGCTTCATTGAAAATTTTTCAAGGATTGCTGCACCTCTAACCTCCTTAACTAAGAAAAAGGTTAAGTTTGTTTGGGGCCCTAAGCAGCAAGAGTCCTTCGATGTTTTAAGACAAAAGTTGAGCAACGCTCCTGTGCTTACCTTACCTGAAGGCGCTGAAGAATTTGTAGTTTATTGTGATGCATCACACACTGGCATGGGGTGTGTGCTTATGCAGAAAGGCAAGGTGATTGCCTATGCATCGCGACAGTTAAAGGTGCACGAAAAGAATTACACCACCCATGACTTGGAATTGGGTGCCGTTGTGTTCGCACTAAAACTGTGGAGGCATTATCTTTATGGAATCAAGTTTGTGATCTTTTCTGATCACAAGAGCCTCCAGCATCTGTTTAACCAGAAAGAATTAAACATGAGGCAACGCCGTTGGATGGAAACTTTGAATGATTATGATTGTGAAATCAAATACCATCCCGGCAAAGCGAATGTAGTCGCTGATGCCTTGAGCAGAAAGGAAAGGGTTAAACCCATTCGCATTAACGCCAAGCGTATGGAGATAAAGAACAGTTTGATAGAAAGGGTGTTAGCTGCACAAAAGGAAGCTGTGTTGGAAGCTAACTATCCTAATGAGAAGTTAGGAGTAACTGAGGAGCAGTTAACTCTTAGCAAGGATGGAATTTTACGGTTAAACGGACGAATATGGGTTCCAATTTTTGGAGGACTTCGTGATGTTATCCTCCAGGAAGCCCATAGTTCCAAATATTCCGTTCATCCTGGTGCGGATAAGATGTATCAGGATTTAAAGGCAAATTATTGGTGGATAGGCTTGAAAAAGTCTGTAGCCGCCCATGTAGCAAAATGCTTGACCTGTGCGCAAGTCAAAGCCGAGCATCAGAAACCGTCAGGTTTGCTACAACAGCCTGAACTTCCTACGTGGAAGTGGGAAATGGTAACTATGGATTTTATTACCAAGTTACCCAAGACGAGGAAAGGCAATGATACAATATGGGTTATAGTTGACAGACTGACTAAGTCAGCTCATTTCTTACCCATCAAGGAGACTTATAGCTCCGACATGTTAGCCCAATTATACGTTGATAAGATTGTAGCCCTACATGGCATACCTGTAGCTATTATCTCTGACCGGGATACTAGGTACACGTCACACTTTTGGAAAAGTTTCCAACAATCTTTGGGCACACGTTTGAACTTTAGTACGGCTTACCATCCTCAGACTGACGGTCAGAGTGAGCGTACTATTCAAACGTTGGAGGACATGCTGCGTGCATGTGCGATCGAATTGGAAGGTAGCTGGGATAAGAACCTACCATTGATCGAATTCTCCTACAACAATAGCTACCATACCAGCATAAAGGCTGCGCCTTTCGAGGCATTATACGGTAGAAAGTGTAGATCGCCAGTTTGTTGGGCGGAAGTTGGAGAAGTCCAGTTATCAGGACCAGAGATCGTATTCGAAACGACGGACAAGATTGTCCAAATTCGCAACAATCTCCAAGCTTCCCGGAATAGGCAGAAGAGTTACGCAGATCCAAGTCGTAAGGACTTTCACTTCGAAGTAGGTGAAAAAGTCCTACTTAAGGTATCACCCTGGAAAGGAGTGATGCGGTTTGGTAAGAAAGGCAAACTAAGCCCAAGATATATAGGACCTTTCGAGGTTATCGAACGAGTCGGGTCAGTTGCCTATAAGTTGAACTTACCAGAAGAGCTCAGTGGAATTCACAACGTGTTCCACATCTGCAATCTAAAGAAGTGTTCCGCTGACGAAACACATGTCATGCCACATACAGATGTGCATATTGACGAGAGCTTGAAATTCGTGGAAAAACCTGTGTCGATCGAAGATCGACAGGTAAGAAAGCTTCGGAGAAAGCATATACCTTTTGTTAAGGTCAAATGGGATGCCCGTAGAGGTCCCGAATTCACGTGGGAGGTTGAATCCACGATGAAAGAAAAGTACCCTTACCTGTTTCAGTAAATCTCGGGTCGAGATTTATTTTAAGGGGGTGAGGATGTAACACCTCGAAAATTTCGGGTTCAATAATAAAACGACACGTGTCATGTCAGACAAAAACGCGTTGTAAACCCGGGTTTAATAAAGATGATTCGGTAGGATTTAAAGTGACGTCATGTTAAATTGTTACCTCTGAACGACCTTAATTATAAATCCTAAGACCCGATTAAATGTTATATCCCTCTCTTATACCCTCAATACAGAAATTATTGATTTATGATAGGACCCCAAGTGCATGATGTGATCCTACTAAGAAAAAGCAATGGTAACACTTGGTTTTCGGGTCTTGTTTTTGGAATCTAAGCAAGCAAATGCAAATGGTAGGGTAAGGAACTGTACTAGACACTTTATGAGGTCCCTAAGTTGTTATTTGAAGTCACAAAGTCGGATAATGGGTTCACCTTTGCAAAGCACCAATGAAAAGTCAACAATTGAGGCTGAGGGGACGCATACGGACCTCAACCTCAACAATGTTGAGGTCCGTAAGGCAACTACCAGCAACAGAAAACCTTCTGCAACCGGTTTCACGCACTTCTGACCGATCTTATGGGTTTTTCTCACTTGTAAACGACCCCTAAAATGTTCCTAGACCTCAGGGACATGTGTAAACGAATTGTGGTTAGTTCTAGAGTGAGTTGTCAACCAATCATGGTGAGTTCTTCACTATATAAAGCCCAACATGTTGCACATTCATTCTTCACACTTACAACTGATCTTTGGAGCATTCCTGGAGCTAAGGAACTCTCCCTTCTGATCAAAATTCGTGCATTGGACTATTGTAAGTCTACTAGTTCTTATTTGGTTGTGTTTAGCTTAGTTAATTAGCTAAAAGTCAAACCGTCGTAATTACGGTTTGACTTCGAGATTAGTCACTAATGACTCAGTCTTATCTCGAATTAAAAGTAGTTTTAGAATGGTATTTATGTGGGTAATAAAACCCCAAAAGGGTTTCCCCTGATCACCATCCTAAGCAGGTTAAATGTCGGGTCAAACATTTACTTAAAAAGTCAACATATTGCTTAAAATGTCATTTATGCATAATTAACTATCTAGAACATTTGTAACCTGTTTGAACATTGTTATAACTTAAAAATAAGTGTAAGAACATGTCCCAACATGTTCAACCCGACTATTTCCTGTTTAGACCCGGTTCGGAACCGAAAGTCACATAGTTTGACTTTTCGGTTGACTTTCAGTTCTGACCCGTTTGGGCATACTTTAGAAATTCCTCAGAGCTTAAATTGGATTAGGATACATGTTAGAACAACCCTCTGTGATCATACACCTTGGTTCACTAGTTATCCAATTAATATGCAAGTTTCCGTTAAATGCTCATACGTGGACCGTTATGCCCTTATTGCCTTAAATCATAATTTATGAAAATGTAAAAGTGTAGAATCCTTACTTACTGATATATAGACTTGTATGCAAAATTTGACATTAGTTTGACTTGTAGATTAAGAGTTATGCTCATGTCGCTAAATTAAGGCTTTATGTTAACAATATGGCGCAATTAGCATAAAGCCTAATTAAACATACTTTTTGACATCAAATCTTTTACCCACTGATCTTAAATATTATTTTGGGATTTCTAAAGATTTTTAATTAATTTTAGGCTGAGCATAACTCATAGTCGTAGGCTTAAACCGGTAATTGACGGTTTTGCCCTTACGGGCCATAAAATGAGTTTTACACATCTAAACGATTCCAAACCTTTTTCTACTGATTAGTTATGATAAATAAATTATGTTAAGCCTTCTGGAAATATAAAAATATCAGAATTAAGTATCGAACCCGGTAATGGCCTTTAATCGCCATAATTAGCGTTATTAGCGCATAGTATGTCTTAGAATCATATTGGACATACCCGGGTCGATACCTACTGATATATGAGGCAAATTATGATAATTCAACAGTAAGCAAAGGTTGATAAACTCAGACTTCGTTTTTGAGCTTTTCGGCTTATGTGAAATTACCAAAATACCCCTACGGGGCATAGCTTGGTTAAATATGATAAATTTCACATACATGACTTAGCCTACTGTTATAACACATTAAAATAAGTATGTTTACTGTTTACATCAGGCCTGTAACTCAGTTGAACATATAAACGCTTTTACAAACTTTAAAATGACCAAACTACCCCTACGGGGCATAGTTTGTGTTTAAATTAGTTCGGGGCATAACGAAAGACATCCTACTGATGTTATAACATATTAGAAGCATATTAACTTAGGAAACCTGTATATGGCTCTTACGGATACCCGTTACGCATCTTACGCGTTCGGCGCGGTTTATGTAACAAGTTTACATAAATTAGCCGAAACGGGTCAAACCTTAACGGTTTAATCTCAAAATCCAGAATGTGAATAATGAACCCATATTAAACAAGTCTTCAAACTTGTCGGGTCTGAATCACATTCTATCCGGTCTTCGCTTAATCGTGCGTACGAACCGTATCTTCGAAACTAGCCGGTCTAAGCTTAAGCATAATTAAAGACCCGCTAGGATTCTAATAGGTTATATTTAACCTTCGTTCCAGATTAGGAGAAACAGTAAAAGCTACTTGCTATTTGACTATTGTGACTATACTTTGCATCAGGTAAATACTTTTAACTTATTTTCCCTATACGGGCTTGGGTTACGGTACATAGCGTACCGCTTGATCGAGCATCAAATCTTCCACGCTTAGTGGTTAATTGAATAATTTGATCGGCTCGTTTTAAACAGATTTGTTTACTTTACAGCCTTTGGGGGGTTAATGACCATGTCCCGGATATCCTCGGCATTATCTTACGAGATAGCCACGACCTGAGCACGGGGTGTAGGCGTACTCCCGTGTATAACTCACATAAGTGGTGTGTCTATTGATCTTTAACCCGGAATACGTTCCGGGCTACTGAACGCATAAGTAACATGTAAATCGTTCACAAGATTATAATATTAAATAATTCTCCCAAGTTAAACAAAAATGTTTATGCCATGTGCATCCAAACCAATTTTCAATCATTTTATAAAATGAGTCAGTTGAATGTATTTACCAGTGTAAACTGACGTATTTTCCCAAAAAGATTAAATGCAGGTACTAAGCGAAATAGGCTGGGATTCTCCTAAGCATCATTAGGAGTCTCGCAAACTTAGAGATGCCGAAGTCTGTTGAACCATAAACAATGTTTTTAAATTCGATCCTACTGTGGATAAACACCGGATAATTTTGACTTTGTTTACAATAAATAAATTCGGTTGTATCTTATTTAAATTGCTTCCGCTGTGCATTATTATATTGTGTTGTTTGACTATTATGTTGCCAACCACGTCACGATACTCCCCCACCGGGCCCACCGGTGACACGTGGAAAGTCGGGGTGTGACACTGTTCCACCTCAAGCAATTGCTCCACAAAGGGCACCTGCTACAAATGAGCTCTGGATTTTATTTCACTCTTTTCTCCAACAACAAGCACAAGTAGCAGATCAGCAACATGAAAAACATGTACAACAGCTGCGAAATGTAATGGAGTCAAGGTTCAAGAACACTCAGGCTGATTTAAAGGCTCTCAAAACTCAGATCTTGCAAACCACTGGCACTGCTCCTCCAAAAGTCCGCTTCATTTATAAACTCCCAGAAGATAATGCCAAAAAGGGGGAGAAAATTAAGGAGTGGAAAAGGAAGGGTATAGAGGATGGTCTCTATCTTGAACCAGAAAATTCAAACATGACCAAAAAGATCCCTTTGCCAGATGGCAGCAAGAAGATTGATGTGACAACAAATGCACTAGCAGAAGCAGTTGCAAGTGTGAAAAGAGATAGAGAGGCCAAAAGGAAAGCCAGGGTGGAACGGATGGATCATCCAGAACAGGGTACTTCTGGGTCAAAGGATCATGAAAATCCTGTTGAAGAAAAGAAGAAGCCTACTAGAAAAGTGAGGCAACCCAAATCCATTCCAACTAGACGTTCAAAGTCTGCTCAAAAACCACCATACAAAACAGCTGATGCAACAGGAGTTACAAAAACTACTGCTTGCCAAACAGCTGTTCAATCAACACACACCACTTCAACACACACAACATCCACCGCTTTACCATCATCACCACCAAAAACAACACCTGCTGACATACAGCAGAAGACAGCAGATGTTATAACATCTGTTGTAATGACAACAGTGGTTGAAACACCAGTTGTTTCAACAGCTGTCAGTCATTCACAATCCACTGCCACTACATCTACAACCACTATTCCATTCAAAACATCATCAGTCTCTCCTAAACCAAAAAGGAGAAGGCTAATTTTAAAAGATGATGACACACCTCCATCACCAACATCTTCAAAATCCCTATCACTTGTCACTATTCCTAATCCCATACCTTCCTCTTCAGCTCATATTGTAAAACCACTACCTCCTGCTGGTGTCTCATTTCCTCTGGAACTCATTGCAGTAAGAGAAGAAATCAAATCATTTTATTATGAAGATGACCCAGCCAAAAGGAGTTTGCCCTCAATTGCAAATTATCCCAGGCCTAACAACATTGAAGAATATTTGAAGCTCAAAGCCAAACAAGCAGAGGATATTGCAATAAAAAACAGAAGAGGGAAATCTGATAGAGAATTTCAACAAAACTATCAGTTTTTACTCTCACAGGTCAATGCTATGGAGCGTTTTGCTAAAAATGTATGTCAGAAAATTTCAGAAAGGGCAGATGAGTCCTTAAGAAAAGACTACATTGAAAACATCATGACCTACAAGAAATACAAGGGGGAGAAACACATGTACAAGACCTGGACCATCCCTGAGCTTGAAAAGGAAGCAGCCAGGATTCAAGACATGATCAAAAATAAGGTCAAGCAGACTCCTCCTGAAAAATTCAAACAATTTGAAGCTGAAAAGATGGTAGAGCTGAGGAGAATGAAAGAGGAGCTGATTATAGCTGATTATGGGTCAAAGAACTCTGTGACAAAGTGGGGAGAAGATAGAGTCAGGGCAACCTATAAAAGATTAGAGGAACTTAGAAAGAAAGATCCAAGAGTTCCACAAAAGCCTGACTATTCCAAAGTAG